>NQII01009523.1:0-19150 GCA_002778355.1 Clitarchus hookeri | reverse complement strand
AGACTCGTCGTCACTCCTCTCCATCTTGTCTAATCATCTCTCCATGCCATGCCCCACCCTACCTCTTCTTGCCCTCCCCTGCCTCTCCTCGCATTTCCCTGCCTCTTGTTGTCCCTCCTTTTATGACACATACCTCTGTGGTGGTGGGGGTAATATATATTGTTTCTGTCTTCTAACAGCAGACTATGTAAATACCGAACCGGTGCTGAGGTTAAAGAACAGTACTATTCATGACTAACCGCACATGCATATAGCTTGGACTCTATCGCTTCCTTACATGCGAGTACTAGCTGTCATCAAAGACGGGCTTATAGCGAAGCTGGACAGTAACTCTAAGTATAGGTTACTGACGGACTTGGTGATTAAGAAGCAGTACATGGCATCGGATTTCTGGCTGGTGGATACATCCTATGGCAAGCAGATGACATGCATGTTAAATGCACAGTTCCGGGTATGTTTATCTATAAGCTACGTTAAAATTATCTGAGAGACTGACATAAAACTGCTTAACGAAACTACATTGCACATAGCATATGGTGGCATCAAGCCTATTGCTAATGGAAAGACAATGCACGTGTTGGAATTCTCGTTACGTGTGTGTACATAGGAAGAAACAGTAACTCACCTCAGAACTCTAGCTCTCCACACACACACTCGTCCAATCAAACATGTATACTGCATTTAATCTGCTGGACATGACCAAGTATGGTGATGTTATAACTGGGTACCACCATGTTCACTTCAAACCTTCTTGTATTACCATATGGAATGCTGCAATGGTCTCGAACGCTGGGTGTGTCACAACGAGAGCGAAGAGAGATATCGGATCTTATACGACACCATGCATTGTTGTTTCATGCCCCGTGTATTATGTGAATCGGGACATGGAGCTGCCTTGCACCATCATCTATATGGTGGCTCGTGCAAATGAGGAGAATATACATCAGGTGTGGGTTACACAGTCAATTGCAAATGAGCTGTGCAATCCCAGCAATGGTGTAATTACCCATTGGACTGAGACCTGTATGGGCGAACATCACATGACCATCATGAAGTGTGGAGCAGTTACATGGAAGACAATGTGTTCTCAGCTAAGATGCGAAATTTACTTGGCTACAATAATGTGAGCATACCATCACGAACATATAAGAAGCAACGAGCATTACACCTCGCCAACAGTCGGCAGCACAGCCTTCTGTAGACAACCACCATCACCATGCACATTATATTCAACAAACGTGACTGTGTACAGTCCTGGCTTGAAAGTGTGAACTTGTACAATCGGTACTTTGTCGGTTATAGACGAATGGTCATAGGACATACTTGACCCTGCAGTCATTTTCGTTGTCGGGGGTAATGCCTATGTTACTAATTTAGCGACTATATCTTAAACGGTTCAAAAATTACAACCAACTATGCTTAAAGGTGGGCTTAGGATGTACTTGACTCATGCACAGTGCGACTCTAGGCTAGCATGCATGGGCAGATCTTGCTACGTGTTATGAAGTTGGAATTTCAAAGCACGAGACTCGTCCCGGTCAGGATGCTATGTGTAAGGAGACTAGAAGGAATAAGATAAAACCAAGGTGAAATGATAGAGCATGAAACTTGTCCCTGCCACAATGCCAGGTGAAAGGAGACCAGAAGGAATATGAGAAACCCGAGGTGGAATGACAGAGCATGATGAGGGAAGTTGCATGATGGGGCAATGAACTCGAACATTCTTCACACAAGATTGATGGTGTTGGCATAGAATAATATAGCATGAATGTCAGGGTAACCCCTCAACTCCTCATTCCTCATTCCCCAAAAAGGAGTCACTTAGCCACACTGTGGAGTCATCGGCGTAATTTGTGTAAAAGTCATCTGCATTGTGCAAAACTCATTTTCCGTGAAAAATGTTGTCGTTCGGAGGGAAATTCAGGAAATGTTGAGGCAAATTCAGACGATTTAAACCGTTTTAGAGGTAAAAAAGGAAAATTCCAATGGGGAAAAGGGGGAAAAATTGCCTCATGATTTCATCCAAGATGGCCACTGGCTTGTCTCCTTGTCCTCACCAGGACACCAGGTGCACCAGAACAGGTAGTTTCCTACTACTCACACCCTTGACATATCGAGCCGTTACGAGGCTAAGGTTGCTTTCAAAGTATTGCTAGTATTGCACATTCAGGCAGGCATGCACTGTCGTATTTCTAAGGTCTTGATTTCTTTCTCATGCTTTAGTGATGTGTAAATATTAATATACTGGAAGTATGTGCGTAGCATTTGAATAATAAAAATATACATACATATCGAAGCCATTTGTTGGCACTTTATTTAGTAACGAGTAATTTTGTGTTAGCATGCCACAAGTTTTTTGAATTCGCGTAATGTGTATTGAAATACTTCTACATCTCAAGTACACCCAATATGTAATCACTGTGACAACAGTTCTAAAAACATCTTTGTGTTGGAATCACATGTCACATAAACAACGCAAAAGTCTACATTAATTTGCATAAGATAAGTTGTCTTGTTTTTAATAACGCAAATAGTTTCGAACCTAAGAAATTGATATAAAATTATCTATATTAGTAAGGTTTCCTGGTCAAAACAGTTTATTATTGGAGCTTCTTTTTGAGATTTTACAACAAACGTTGTCTAGCCAGAGCAACATAAACAGCAGACGACGACCTGGCAGCAGGCAATCACAAACGAAAAAGTCACTGCTCTGTTGTCGGACTTATCATTACCAGCACTTAGCAAACCAACTTTTTCTCAACAGGGAAATGTCTTTTGAGAAACTGCACGAGACAAACCAATAACTAAAACCTGTGTTTAAATTTATTATATGGTCAGAAAACCAATAACTTAAACATACGTCGCGAAACCAGCCCTTAGTTTATCAAGGCTACATTTCTGCTCGTGTTTTGCATTCCATCGTTATTAAAAAACCAAAATGAATATATGTATATGAAATTATATTTTGGATAATTAAGGAAACCACGACACATTTTGTATTTTTTCCCGTAAGTAATAATTTTCGCAGATAAAGTGATACGCATTAATTTTTTTTTTTTTCCGTCTTTGTGGACGTAAGTTTTTGTCATACTTCTGTGGTGTATTAGCTACCATAAATACAAACATTCATTGCTACTGAATTAGCATACCACAATTAAAAGGATACTGTCCTTATTAATTATCATTCTGATTACATAACTCTTCGTTTAAAAACCAAGCTTTTAAAAAAAAAACTTGCATAATTAACGTAAGGAAAGCGAAGAGGTAATTAGCTTTGTGGTTCTGGCAATACAGAAAACATTGTTCTTTATTCAGAGAGAAAGTATTTAAAAGCGCTGCTTGTTTATGCTGTTGCCGTTGTTCGCATGAATAAATACGAATTAATTAGTGCGCTGGGGTAATATAAGCCGTATACTCAATTAGAACGGAACCAAGCAATTAATAAGACAAAAACCAAGGCATTGTCGAGGAAATTAGTTCTGGGAGGTGTGGTTGGAAGAGAGAGAATGGAATGGAGACGACAGAATCGGCTGAGGGATGAGTTGAAAATAAACGTAGTTGAGTACTGAAAACGAGAAATCACGACAGTTCTGTTTACGAAGCTCAACTTAACACATGTTATAAAAAAACAGATATGGAATTTTAGATACACCGTCATCGTTTTGGTGTCACTTTCTACTTTCACTACTGCCAAAAAGACTATATTTCGACTTCGTGAATATTCCGAATTCAGTACATTGATAACGTAAATCACCTTCATTTCTTACCGTTGACAGCCTAAGCTGCTTTTTGAGTGCGTTGAAAAGTTCATAACTGCCGTGTTGCAGTTAAAAAGAGCTTTAGCTTAAAATTGTCGTGTGGATAAAACAAGCACATTTCAAGCATCTTACAACCCTGAAATTAGTACCAACTAAATTAAACGACATGAATATTAATTTCTCAGTTACGTGTGTGTGCAACACAGAGATAATTTAGTATTTAGAGGTTAAACTATAATTATATTAAGTAGTTTCTAATGCATTATCTTTGCGGGGAACAGTACAATAGCATGCAGCATGCATATTGAAATATTTGGTAAGGTACTCAGAAGGCCTTGCATGAATGAGATCATGATGAATGAAACTTGGTATAAACAACAATATACTGACACGTTTTATTTGCCTACTTCGTATGCGTCTTTATGCTAATTACGTAATAAAACGCGTAATAAAAGCTAGTGTTTGTTTACCAAATATAATACAATTTAAATACTTTTTTTTTTTTAATAATCCAGTAGTCCAGTAAATGAAAGAAGTTGAAAATATATTGAAAATTAAAGTGTAAGAAGTACGCTTCATTTTAACTAATATTTTATTATGTGTGTAGTGTGGCATCTAAAAGACATAAACGTCTGTGTATTATAAGATACCTAGAGTGTCTCGTTTACCAGTTCACGAAATTCAAGACTTCACTAGAGGCTAACGTTTTTGTTTGATTTGAACTAAAATAATAATTATTTAGCATCGTAAAACAGTTGAGAAATAAAATTTCATGCAGATTGACTTTGACTAAGTAAAGAGAAATTACGTCAGAAATCGGTAAATGGCTCATGTTATTTACAAATACTTACCATTATATCATATGTTATATATTTACTTATATGCGATTATCAAAGTCCATACATTTGTGCAACTAAGGTCCGTTGGCTGTCAGCGCAAAAAAAGAATGCACTGACATAATACTTTATCTGAAAATACCCAATTATACTCAACTTAATATTGCATTACATAAAATATTCTGCGAAAAAATTTTCAACCTCAACGTGATTCCTATTTATTGCAAAAATTATTATTTAGCCCTTAAAAATAGTTCTGGACTATGTATACAAATGTTAATAGGAAATAATTTTCCTAAACATTCTGGTGAAAATGCTAACGTCAGTGGACACTGAGGTCTCAATGATACATTTAAACATAATTGGGCAGTCTATGCTAACAACTTATAGATGTTTGCATTGGTATTTGTACGGTAATCGAGGTATGGATATACAGTTGTGATTTAAATGTGAAATTATATAAGTTGTACCTGGCTCACTTAGAAAAATTACTGTAAACAAGTTTATATTAAAACTCACAAACTTTGACTGAATGTTGTTTTACTCCAGTGTTATGTTTNAAAAATTACTGTAAACAAGTTTATATTAAAACTCACAAACTTTGACTGAATGTTGTTTTACTCCAGTGTTATGTTTTTCTAGATGTTGTAAATTTCTTCTTATCATCATCAAATTAAAATATGTACAGTATAGAACATCAAATTTAAATTTGTGCGAAGGTTATGACCCGACTCAAATTTTCGTTCAAGACTACAGTGTTAGCGATATGTTTCTCGCTGAAGTAGTTGTATTTNAGGTTATGACCCGACTCAAATTTTCGTTCAAGACTACAGTGTTAGCGATATGTTTCTCGCTGAAGTAGTTGTATTTTGATTGGCCGAGGTTTTATGAAGTTCTTAACTGCACAGTTTTAACGAAGTCAACTTTTATCAACTAAGTTATTTTAAGGATGTGAAAAATGGAACACACACATATGTATCGCACGCATTTTTGAGGTTCCGAATTTACTGTCTGGCCACAAAATGTTGAGGAATTTTTCCACAATCTTATTCTCATTTGGTAAGTTCTTCGAGTAAAACAGTGACGAAGAACTAATACTGTAGTAATTTTCTTCACTATTACATTACTTACCCGCCATCATGTTCATACCAGGCTGTCTGGAGCAACAGTGTTTCATAGTACAGCGGTAAGAGTTATTTTGTGATTATGAAGTAAGTTACTTACTTTTCATTTAGTTAATGGTTTTCGATGGCGTAAGTTGATGGAACACGCAGGGACATCAATTCCACCTCATTTATCCGGACACTCGTCTTCTTCAATCAACGAAGATTTCAGTAATTTTATTTCCACGTACTCAAACAAGAACTCAAACAAGAACTCAAACAAGAACTCAAACAAGAACTCAAACAAGAACTCATACAAGAACTCAAACAAGAACTCAAACAAGAACTCAAACAAGAACTCAAACAAGAACTCAAACAAGAACTGCCACACGAGTAGCTGCGTGCACTTTTTTCCGCAGCTTGCATAAGTGTTTGTTATTTAGTTGTTCCCTGCTCCTTGAGCGATTCCTTTGAAAACCTGCACGATATTTCTGCCTCATCCCTGCGTCGTAGTTTCCACCCCCTCGACACACAATACCCCCAGACAGGAGGGTGGAATACGCTCGTGTGGTAATTAATGCGCTCCACACTCATTACGACCTTAATTAACCCGATTGTTTGAGACTTCGGTTGGTCGCGTCCATATTTACCGTCGTTTCAGTTTCATTATTTTCGTAAGGGTGCGCTCTCTAGAAGACTCGCCCTCCTCTCGACAACCCTCTTGGCTCTTGCCTCGCACAGTCGAGGGTGTTTGGTTGTTTTGTCCGCGCGGAAGGGGTAGAGATTTATTAATCAGGCTTGCGCTCCCGTGGAATGGTACCGCAGCAATGCGGAGATAAAAAAAGATCGTCCTCGCGTGGAAAGGGGGTGGATATTACTTACATCCGCTCCCATGTTTCATTCTGATACACGGAAACAAGAACATATTACGCAATTATTGCACGCTCGTTGTGATTCCATATCCTGAGTTATTTTACGCTCCCTCTCCAAATAAATAAAACTCCTATTCTGACAGCTTTATAACATCTCTTCCAGTTGTTCCGCACAAATTAAAAACGCTGTAATATCCGCATTAGAAGTGCTTTTTTAATACCAGCTGTATAATGAAAAAAAAAATTTACGTATTCGACTTTTAAAATATTTATATAGTTATAGAATTTTTTTATTACCTTTTTTTCATAAAGGCAAGCAGTTTTATCTGCTTGCAAACAGCGTAAAAATTTTATACAAGCTGGTCAATTAATATTCTCCGAAATTTGAAATATATAGAACTTATGTTAATGTATGTTACTTTACACATAATTTGGTCACTGTCTATTACAGAGCTATAAAATATGATCTTTCATCAGAAAACCTTTCTTCCTAAAGGATATGCGATAATGCGAATAATGTTTGTCGTTACTGGTCTATGTCCATAGCTTCTAAGGTGTGTGCTTTAATCACAACTAAAGTAATTTAAAACAAATGGTATTAAATTATCTGAAGACGTAATAAAGTTAGCTTTCACGGCAATTTCCAGGGTAGATATGGAGAAACCAGAAGCATTCGCCACATGAGCAAAAATTGTAATTTTATAGAAGTACTGAGAAAATATTTTCGTAGTTTTTGGGCCGTCAGCCAAGAACGCTTATATTTATTTAATTTTTTGTTGTTTTGTTCAAACATTAAGTCAATATTTTGAGTGAGCTATAAATGTCGACTTATCTGTAAGCTGCTGAGTCACTAACGTTCGTGCGTTGATTTAAGAGACTGAATGCACATTAATATAGATAAAATATGGACAAACGAGAATCCTGCTTCCTTTCACGTATCTAGCTACAGTGAAATATATATTGTACACGCATTTATATAAATGTCACAAGGATGTGGTTTCTGTACGTATGTTTCTACAAAAGTAGATGTTTTCATATTGGTTAAAAAAAAAATCAAATCACTGATGGTATACCGTGAGACTTGTTTACAGGGCGGCATATCAGTCTGCCACTCCGTCACGTTGGTGACAACCGAAAGCATCAAGATCGATCACTTCAAGAAAACAGCATTTGACAAGACCGTGGAACTTGGCGAAAAAATAAAGAAAGCTTGTTTTTGAGGAGAATTGTGCGAAAAGAAGCTAAGACGAGTGCATGTTTTAGTGCAAAGACATCATCGTGTAGTGTAATGAAAATAAAAACGCTTAATTGGTCGTCATATACAAGTGCCTTGCTCGAAGAGGGTCAAATATGAATTGTGACATTTGTACTAAATAAGACAAATGGGACTGAATAAATATATAGTCACCCTTTCTGGCTNACAGCGTAAAAATTTTATACAAGCTGGTCAATTAATATTCTCCGAAATTTGAAATATATAGAACTTATGTTAATGTGTGTTACTTTACACATAATTTGGTCACTGTCTATTACAGAGCTATAAAATATGATCTTTCATCAGAAAACCTTTCTTCCTAAAGGATATGCGATAATGCGAATAATGTTTGTCGTTACTGGTCTATGTCCATAGCTTCTAAGGTGTGTACTTTAATCACAACTAAAGTAATTTAAAACAAATGGTATTAAATTATCTGAAGACGTAATAAAGTTAGCTTTCACGGCAATTTCCAGGGTAGATATGGAGAAACCAGAAGCATTCGCCACATGAGCAAAAATTGTAATTTTATAGAAGTACTGAGAAAATATTTTCGTAGTTTTTGGGCCGTCAGCCAAGAACGCTTATATTTATTTAATTTTTTGTTGTTTTGTTCAAACATTAAGTCAATATTTTGAGTGAGCTATAAATGTCGACTTATCTGTAAGCTGCTGAGTCACTAACGTTCGTGCGTTGATTTAAGAGACTGAATGCACATTAATATAGATAAAATATGGACAAATGAGAATCCTGCTTTCTTTCACGTATCTAGCTACAGTGAAATATATATTGTACACGCATTTATATAAATGTCACAAGGATGTGGTTTCTGTACGTATGTTTCTACAAAAGTAGATGTTTTCATATTGGTTAAAAAAAAAATCAAATCACTGATGGTATACCGTGAGACTTGTTTACAGGGTGGCATATCAGTCTGCCACTCCGTCACGTTGGTGACAACCGAAAGCATCAAGATCGATCACTTCAAGAAAACAGCATTTGACAAGACCGTGGAACTTGGCGAAAAAATAAAGAAAGTTTGTTTTTGAGGAGAATTGGGCGAAAAGAAGCTAAGACGAGTACATGTTTTAGTGCAAAGACATCATCGTGTAGTGTAATGAAAATAAAAACGCTTAATTGGTCGTCATATACAAGTGCCTTGCTCGAAGAGGTTCAAATATGAATTGTGACATTTGTACTAAATAAGACAAATGGGACTGAATAAATATATAGTCACCCTTTCTGGCTTAAGAGCGATGATTTCTTGGTTTATTTTTCTGATAAAAGATGTATGTGTTGGTTTTTGTTACAATTTAGATTTCACTATACATAGCCACATATTTATTCTTGTTTACAAAACATTCAAAATCAGTTTGGTATCGCAAATTGAAGAATACTTAAAAAAAGATGTCCCTAGAAAATAATTTTTGGGTACTCAGCAGTAGAGGTAAAATCCGTAATCCTGTAAGTCTAGTACATGATACCTGAATATTTTTAGTTATTGGCAAACGATGGTTTCTATTGAAGATAATGGATTTTTAGGCCTTAAAACGTAACAATGGGTGAACTCAGGCGGACGTCTCAGGTTTTATTTAATAATGCAGCTTACATAGGCGGTGAGAGAAAATTCAGTTAAAATTGTTTTTAAAAAATTACATAGTATTTTCAATGAATCCTGCCACCGAAAAAAAGGACATTTCCCATACCTAAACGAGTGTTACTTTGCCCTTTTCAGGGATACATTTTGCACAACTTGCAATGTTTTTTTGGTGTCATNAAATTCAGTTAAAACTGTTTTTAAAAAATTACATAGTATTTTCAATGAATCCTGCCACCGAAAAAAAGGACATTTCACATACCTAAACGAGTGTTACTTTGCCCTTTTCAGGGATACATTTTGCACAACTTGCAATGTTTTTTTTGTGTCATNCCATACCTAAACGAGTGTTACTTTGCCCTTTTCAGGGATACATTTTGCACAACTTGCAATGTTTTTTTTGTGTCATTAGGTAAAATAACGTAGAAATGTGGCTAAGTATAAGCAATTGAATTATGTATGCCCAGGTATAGATTTCCATTCCTTGGCTATGTGGCACAGAAATGAATATTTTGAGTGATACAAAGTTAGCCATGCAAATACAAAGTAACCCTAGTTTATGATACGAATCCTGGTTTCCATTTTTTTTATTTGACTTTTTACTCACAATTACTCTATGTACAACGTCAGCAGTACAAAATGTTTTAGAGAAATTTAAATTAGAATGGGGACTTGCAATATATCATCATACAGGCGAGTTGCAAAAGGAAATGTTGCACACCAATTCATTTTTTTTTGTGTGGAGAGGCTTAGATGCATTTGGTGGATGTGCTTAAGTCACCCTTAACGCCCTTGGGCTACCTGACCTGTTAGGCCTGATAAACAGTACCTATGATTGAAGAGGAGCGCAAATTACCGAGGATTTTACTACCACAACACTGCTGTGCTAACACCAGTATGACTCGCGGAGTTACTTATTGGAATAGCTCGTATACTTTACAAGCTACAGCTGAAAACAGCAGGCGAATTTGCTTCTCATAGAAAGCTGTTAATGAATATGATATTCTAATAGTCCACAAGTGAGTGCACAATTTTCCCCTAAATTGGAAACTTAAATCATTCCCGGAAATGTTCCATGAAAGTAAAGAAGAAACGAATCAAAATTTGCGCGCACCAGATTATCGAAACGACAGCACAACCAAACAACAAACATTTCTTATTGCAAAAGCGATTTTTTTGGTATTAATTGACTTGTATATTCAAAGTGTTAATAAACACTGTATTCTGAAAATAATAATGACATAAAATCGGAAATATTACAATATTTCGTTTTAGTTTTCTTTATTGATGTTAAAAAAACAGAGCTACGTCTGTGTAATGCATAAAATAGGCGGTATCTTCAAAATATTTACGGTGTTTAGAGGACTTGAAAAGTCTAAGATTTCATACATTTACGTAACCATCCGAAAATGTTACGTCCCATTCCTCGCGTTAAAATCATAATAAAATTGTCTAGCACATATAAGAAATTAAAATGTGAATATTCGTGACATGAATAAAAATATTACTAGTTACAAACTTTATTGACGTGAATACATCTTTAAAATGTCAGGCCGACACGTGGGGTACCAGGACGGAAACTTCGACGTAACGTTTGCAAGGTCATCCATTCCGACACTGTCACTTCAAGACTAATGACACGATCGAAGTAGATACGCTCTCCTTCGACCAGGTACACGACTACGATGCGAGATTGAAATTGAGTTCGCACCGCCCATGCGCAAGAACGCGGGGTGGGGGCCGCGGCGTCCAGCGGCCTTTCCGATAGCCTTCTAGTAGCTACAAAAACGGTTTCTTTGATTCTTTCCAAGGCGACATTTTGTTGCTGGTAAAAAAAAGTTTGTGGTGCCTAGTAATACGTAGATCGACACATACCAATGCTATTTAGTGCTCACTAACATATTTATTTATTAACAATAAATTTATTGGCTGTCACCAAAACTTTTAGGAGCCAAGCAAATCATTAGTTCCACCAACCAAATATTGGTTTGCGGGAACCAAATAAGAACAACATAATAATTTGGTTTCAAAAACAAATTATTAAACTGCCCCTATACAAGCAATTGATTTGTTTTCGCCAAACAAACTTCTTTTGATTCAACGAAAGTCATTTATCAGTGCAGAAATCAACACGAGGACATATTAAATAACAAGTTCAAATTAAAATAATTTTATTGACTTTATCGCTTATTTTAAGTTACAGAAATGTAGAAGACGACATGAAATAGTGCAGTGGTAGATGAAAGTCCGCGCACAAAGCTGTGCAACTCGCAGAGACTTACCGCGCGTTTCCTCCCACCCGGGCGCGCTGCAATTAGGAGTCATGATTGCCAACTTAGCGCTGTCATTGGCTGGTCGTCAGGGGCTAAAGAGAGTATGATTCCCGGCGGACAGTCCCTCGTGACCGCGGTCGGAGAGGAGGAGTTGCGAACTGGCTCTGGCGCCGGATGCGCGTCCTGGCGGGAGTTACTACCTCGGGAGCGTGTTGTAGGGGTGTGCTCGCTCGCAGACCGAGTTACCTCTCGCCCTGGGACCCTCTGCCCTCCTCCGCACCCGAGCAGTCCACGCTCTTGTTGGCCCGGTCGAGCGTACGTAGTGGCAGATACGCGTCGTGTGGCCACCGTAGCAGTTTCATTTCTCTCCTCTTGTCACAGACCCGTGACTATCGGTAAATTGCCTACTGAAGCCTTATCTCAGTATACTCAAACTTTTTTTTATATCAAACGTATAGAAAATCACCCCACGTATGGCATTTTGGGTTGTTTCCTAAAAGCGCCATCTATAACAAGAGTTTTGTACTTGTGTTAGCCAAAATACCTTATTTTTTTATTAAATTTAACGTTTACTTATACTTCATTTATATATTTCAGTATCTCATATATTATTATTTTAATTTTTTTAACAACAGAGAAAAGATAGGTGTGTTTGTAATTCCTAGTATGAAATAGTTTTTATGCGAAATATTATACACTGAGTGCGCAAGAATGTGGTGCGTTGTTCTTTTGGTGTAATTTTCTAGACGCTGTTAGGCTTTGCCTGCATGAGACGGAGGAATATAGAACTTTTGCAGGGATTCAGATAAGTTGGAAATAACCGTGAATGGACTATACTCTAAAACTGTACATACACAAATAACTAGAAGTTATATTTTTCAATTATCCTAGTAACTCTGAAAAAATACCAGAGATGCTTCTCACAAAAAAAATAATGTTCGTAGGATCTTCGGTGAACTATGAAATTAATTTTCATTTGCAATATAGATGCTTGGTATTTTTTAACAATTCATAACAATTTTTATTTTTAAATATATATATCAAATACGTTTAACTTCACAGTCTTACCATTCTATTTTTTTTTCCTTGTTAGTTAACTGAGATCCCAAAAACCATTATATATTTTGAAGAAAATCGTCATGTTTAAATGATCATTCATGAATCTTTAATACTTTCAAGCATACCAAAACGGTTCACGGCTTTATTATAGCGGATACTGCACTAAAGAAAACTGCGTGAACATAACTTCGTGATTCCAATACAAAGAGGGAGTACTACGCAGCATCACTGAACACTGTGCTGAAAATGGAGGTGGAATTGTTGACAAATATGCACCTTATCGCGTAGGGGCAGATGATAGTGGCAATTTGTAACTCTGGCAACGCAAGCAACGATGATCTAAAACCTCGTTTGATTAACTCCTCTCCTTTCATGGACTGGGTAATTATTACTTATATTAACTTTTACAACGTATTTCAGTTAGAGGTTTTTAAAAGGAGAATCACGTCTACGATGTTGGTAAGACTGGGCCTTCAAAAACCACCGTTGTTAATACACCAGACGGTGCATCGTGTCGTATACAACAAAGAAACGTGTCTTTAAGACACATACTTTATAATAACAAAAAAATTTGTTAGCTAATACATGTGAAAATAAGTGTTAAATATTAACTTCGAATGATAAATGGTTATTAACAAGTAGTTAACTAGCATTTTTTTGGTTCGAAGTAAACCATTAAAAAGACTAAATTGTTCAATATAAAAATGTATTTAAATTTATAAAACTATTTTCTTAAAAGCCTATATGTATGTAAGTTCTTCCCTAGATTTCAAGGACCACAAATTAAAATGTAGGTACATTTTGGCATCATCTTTTTTATAACTCTGTGGCCTTGTGACCAGACACATCGGCATGCAAAAAGTTGCCAGAACATTAAACGCTGCGGGAAAACGCAAAAAGTGGCCAAAAGAGGACTCAACAGACGTCAACGCCTTGAATCCATGGACGCGAGGAGAAAATATGAAATTGTCAACTAATAGCTAGACATGCAAAATAATGTGGGGATAACTGGAAAAGTCAGGAGAAGTAGACTTTCTTCTCACGTAGGACTTACATATCGACAGATTTGCGTCTGTAAAGCGAGCGGACCGCACACACCAACACACATTCGCAATACTCGACTACATATTAAATAATTAAAACACAAGAGGAGCACTAATTCCCGAATGATGAATAATACCTGCTGATGAAGCGAGTTGTTGTTCGCACTCTACACGACGAATTGTCTGCAAAATGTTTGGGGCGGCAGGTATGCACAACGCTTTAAATAATTCGAAAACACGGGTCTGTTAAAATGGAAGCGGTTGTTTTGGAGGGGGGAAGGGGAGATATACAGCACTGTTAGGTGATGCCAGAGGCACCCAGAAGTCAATAAGTCTCTGTTTAACCTCGTTTGCAGAGGTTCTTCGTTTCGTGTCAAAATTTCTCATCCAGAGTAATTATTGACAATGTTTGATTAAAATAATTTACATTTCCCGAGTTGTTTAGTATTTTTGTCCCCAATTTTCACTGTGCGTTTTGGTTAAAGTGACAACCTTTTTTCCATTAGATTATTTTCACTGTTTATAACATAACTGCAGTAGACAGCGGTTTTGGAAGTGAAATCTGACAGGATTTTCACAAGTTAATAACTGTATACTACAAAAACTGTATAAAATGAAGAACAGTATATACAATTGTATGTGGGAAATGCTTAGGTTTCCTCGCAATATATTGTGGGTATTTTCTTCAGGTGCATTATGATTTTTATGATGCAAGATCAGAATAGTTATTTTGTTATAAAAGTATGTTGCAATGTAAAGGAGTTTCTAGCAACATAAGCAAATATTTTAAACAAAAGGTTCAGGGTTTTTTTTTATAATTTTGTGATTTGGAAAAAAAAAGGGGGGGTATAATAATATTGATCTATTCTTCATATTTAACTTCTTCAATGAAATTTAAGAATTCTTAACAACTATTGATTTTACTGAAAACAAAAATTGTATAAAATGTTTAAAATATAAATAAAATATTTATCCTTAAAATTGAATAACTAAACTAAAGAATTATAAATAAATTTCACACATTTTAATTGTAAGTGTTTTGTTTATATGCAATTCTGGTTTTCAGTAAACTGAATAGGTTGAATAAATTCTGAATTTTGTTACCTATATTTTTTAATTTCAAATTCGGCGCCACTGCATGTAAGATTCAAATAGCCCGCCAATTTTATTGGTAGTTCTCGTCACAGCCACACAAGCGCTAGTGTCGCAATTTATGGTTTTGAGGTCCACCACTTCAGTGAGCTTTCTATAACTATCACGTTTCACCAGGGTCGCCACTAAAAGACAACAAATTTTCTTTATATTTCACATATCTCGTACGATCAATATTCATGCAAAGTAATATTATTATAAAATGTACTACAAAGCGTGAGTACTTAAATATACAATATAAGTTATTACGATAAGTTTAATATTTATCACTTTATGACACTAGCGAACCGGCCCGCCTTCGCCCGATAACAATTTAGTTTTTACAGCGATACTTTTAAAGACAAAAATGTTTACTGTGGGTCATCCTTAAAAGATAAACATATGCTATCACGGACTTTTCTCTAGACCTTTTTGAGAGCTACAATTCTGTAGTACATTAATTTGCTGTATCTCTTATGGTTTAGTCAGCGCAAGCCATGTAAGCGCCCTAAAAGCAATTTTTTACGACTTGATTACGAACGGTTCGACATTTATCTACTATCCTTTCATTTAAAATAAATAAATGATACACCAAAACCTGCCTCAAGAAATTTTCTAAATGATGTTGAAAACCGCATCGAAATCAATCAAGTAGTTTAGAAGTACTAAGCGAATACACCGACAGACGCGGATAAGCGACTTTGTTTTATAATATTTAGAGATATATTATTTGCAGACTTATGACCCTTGTGTTCCCTACGTTTTAACGGCATAGATCTTCGTTACGTCAGAAGCTCCACAGAAATATAACGAAACACACAACGCAAGTAGGTTTGTACTCACTACTTGCGCTACGTATTTCGTCAGCATTCAGTGCGTATCGCAGTCTTCGTCAGGAGTTCATAATCAGGCCACAGGTCTGACGTGAGTACAACGATCGCGCTTTTATATAGGATTAGAAAAAGGGGGAGATTGTAAATCAAAAATTTAATGTTCATAACCTTTTTGGTTTTTGTAATCTGAAGTTTTCTTTTTACCTATCGTTTATGCATTCCCTGCAATTTACGGCCTCTACCCCTTAACTGACATATTCATAGGACAGTGTTTTCTGGAAGTAGGGGACAAGAATCTTAAAGGGTTTGAATTTGGAAATAAATATTGGCTACAGCAAACAACTCCTGGGATGAGATTACACAGCGACCAAACAGTTTGGTTCACATTTCTTAGTTCTGTGACCATCTTGTGGTAAAACAAAAAAAAATTCGCCCACTCCAAATATAAGGCTTTGAAAAATATCGTTTCCTACATACAAAACTACTCAAGGGAATCACTTAACAAAACGCATATTAATCTGCAAAGTTTGCCATCGTTTTTGTGATACGTTTTAAAATTTCTGACGTAATTATTTGTGTGGAAATACCGTTATGATAATACTGATTTTTACTCGCCAGTAGGTGGACTAGAAGTATAGTTCCACCGCACGCAGGTCATGAGAATGCAAAAGGTTAAAAATACAGCTTATCGTAATAACAAATATGTGAACATACGAACTGCTATCAAATGTTTAAGGGAAAGTGCAATCACTGAAGACAATGAGTGGTTTTATTTTACGTCCAAATAATTGGTACCTGTTACTGATATGTAAAACAATGACTCCTGTTGCTGTTCGTTGGGTAGAAGCCACCACGATGACATAATGAGTTTTTCAGTATGTAATCCCTTGGCCGAACACACTCAGTTATAGAAATATAACATTTATAAAAATACCATCTCCCCAATAAAACTACAATTATATAAATGTACTAAAGGAAACAACAAAATAAGTACACAAATTGTTTTATAAATTTTAATAATGTTTTAATTTATTATTGTAATGCCTATTTCCATAATACATTTAAAGAGAAATACAAAAATGTTATTGCATTGTAAACTTTTTTTTAGTTATCCAGTTTACAAAATTACCTGTCAAAATACTTTTAAAATAAGTTTCGTTAATTGCAAGTGTTTTTTTTACCAAGACATGAAATATCTTACCATTAAATTAAAAATATGTAATATTTACGCTAAAAGAATTTGAATATCAACTTTTTTAATTTTTTACACACTAGCAGCATGTAGCTATTAATATGTCTAATGCTATTCTGTGGAAGATTCTCCCACAACTGTTGCACATGCTGCTCCGGGTGTTGCGGACACGTTGATGGCTGAGGTTGCTACCCCAGCTAGCTCTACAGACGTCGTACAGGTGTAAAGTTTGGACACCGGGATGTACATGGAAGGATGTCGAGCAAAATGCAGTCCTGGAAAATCCGTGTGGTATGTGGTTGGGCATCGGCCTATTGTAAAATTATGACATTCAGTTTTATTGTTTTATTTTAAACTTTTAAATGTATGTATCACATAACTATACAGCTAACAAGTAAATAACTAATGTAATGTTTACTTTACAGTTATGGCATTTGTTTTAATGTGTCAATGTTATGACACGAACAAATTATTTTTAAAAACAGTACTTCCACTCATATCACAGGAAATGTACAGATGTATCCTCTAATCCATCCACAAGAACTGCAGTCTACGGGATCCGATCTCCACGCCTGGACTCTGGAACATGTGAAGCAGAATCTACTTAACCTACCGCTATGCTCTCGAGGCTCCCTTGAGAACTACCAGAGATGGCCAAAAACCATAGGAGATTGACACCAAACACCATTCACCGCTATTTCTGACGATGTCGCTCAACAATTAAGTCCGGAATTGTACGATGTTCCTTGATCCTCTAAATTCAGGTACAGTTGTAATACGATTTCATCACTGAAGACGACGCAACACCATTCCTCAACTTTCAACGCTAACCAATTACGACAAAACTGCAAAATATATAAAAATGTATTGGGGTGCCGAGGGTGGGTGTTGCATTGAGAAAAATGATTTGTCTGAATACTCAAATAAATAATGTGTACGTTTTTTTTTTTTGTTGTTTGAAACGAACTATGGTTAAATCAAACACAGGATTGTCAGTGCATTTTTTATGGTTTAACCAAACGATTTTGTTAATTTGTTTGTTTAAATCAAACACATAATTTTCTGACAATGCCGTATTTGTAATGCATATTATATTAAACTATTTTGTAATTTTATTTCTGGCACAAATAATACATTTGTGTTTCAAAAGCTATACATTCTTGCTTCTACAAAACTATTTCTTAACATTTTAAATCAGTTATACATTTGCTGATCTTTTTTAAAATGTTGTATTTAACAATTGTATATATGAAAGGGTGATAGTGGGTGCGAGCGGACGACGAAACAGGAACACTGCTTCATTTGCGTGTATTTCTTTTTAAGTTAACAGCAAGTGTTGAAGGCATGTAAAATTTTGTGTTTGTTTTTCGCTTTCCTACCGCCAATACGGATTAACTTCAGTGACGTTTCAAAAGGTTGCAAAGCAATCACGCCAAGTCTGATGCTGCATGTTGGTGCCATGCCACCTAGGTTACAAATGCTACTCGCTACGTTCACGTTTCTTTTGAGATTGTGTTATCCAGTCTAGTTATGTTACACCGACTTGCTATTTATGCTTTCGTTGATTGCAGTGGTTATAATATTGATAATTAAAGGAAATTCACCAGAAACACTTATAAATATGATTTACAATATTNGCTATAATATTGATAATTAAAGGAAATTCACCAGAAACACTTATAAATATGATTTACAATATTGTTCTACATATCTTGAACAACAAAGTGATAAGTTTGAAAGAAGCTTTAATAGCAGTCAAGCCAGCCAATTGCACGGTTATTTCAACACGAACATGCATGTGGATCAACAAAATTATTTGGTGGAAATTTATCGTAGTATTCAAGCCAAATAGCTACACGGTTATTTTAAAACAGACGTATCCCTACATTTGTTATCGCAAAATGATTTTGTTCAACCAAACAAATGAACCGCCTTTATTCAACAATATATATAAGTTATTAATAGCAATATGTAATTTTTGAAACAACTAAATAACCACAAACAGATAACTGGTTGCTTGCTCTTAACAATACGTTTCTTTTCAAGTATTCTATTATACCAATTGTTTTTTTTTCACGTAAAACCGTTCACCTAACCAGGGTTGTAGTTGGGTTGACGCCTTATGATGGCAGTTACACGTGTCCAGTCACACCTACACTCACATACTTTGCATTGTAATCCGAGATGCTGCACTGTAC
>NQII01009522.1:35413-49503 GCA_002778355.1 Clitarchus hookeri | reverse complement strand
ATTTTATGTATCATTGGATACGTAATGTAATGTTTTTTTGGTGATTTGGATACGTTATACGAAATAATCACCTTGTTTTATTTATATCGCAAATATTTTCCAAAATAGATACTAATAATTATTAATAATCCTTCCCTGAAAATAAAAAAATGTTCAACAGTTTTTGAATGATTACTTGTGAAATACACAATTTTGCTATTCTTGTGTTGTGCAAATAATACCTATTAACAAAACAATTTAAAGATGTAACAAGAGGAATTGAAATAAATTTTAATTCATTAAAAAATATGCTTTACGAAGTTATATCACGAAATTGCAGCGGTAGCCAAACATCAGATATATGAAGGGAAAAAAAAAAATCCTTTTATTGCTTCTATTATACAAAAATAGTAAAATTGAGGTTTTGGCGCCGAATTATAAAATAAAATACTGGAAAAATAAAAACAATTTATATTCCTTGGGAATGATTAAGAGTAACGTGTACACGCGAAAAGTATTTTCAAAGATAAATAAAATTTAGATTTTTTTCGTAACCAAAGCTTGTAAGGTAGTGCAGAAGTGTTCGTTCCATACACCTCTGTAGGGGAGGCTAGGAGTGAGCAAAACAATGAGAATGGCTACCGCATGATAGATGAATATGCTGACTAGCATTAATGCATGTGATGGAATTTTTCGGGAATTTTGGAAGGACATGTTGCCTTGCTCCCATCTCATTTCTTCTCCAGGCAGAAAGGCCCATGATTCCGCCTTTAATTTTAATACTGGATAAAACCAGTGCATTTTCGCCAAAAAAAAAATTAAGTTCATGGTAGGCTTTATTACTATATAGGCTAGGCCTACTTACACATCCCAGCAGATTTCCTATCCTCATTGACTAATGTCTGTTTAAAAAACCGTTTCCATATTTCAGAGGTACACTCCGAATTTGGTAACTTTGGCGGTGAACTTCCGTGATTTTCTGTGCCACGTAAAAAAAAAAATCAGCCCTTAAAGAAAGGTAAACAGCCCTACAGAGCTTTGTCGTCGGAAATTATTTTCGCAGAATACAGCTACCACGACGGATGGGAAACTACAGGAAGCACAGGTAGCCGGAACGGAAAGCAGGATCGCCGATTACCTCAAAGATAACGGCACAGTTGAAGCTACCGTGCAGCGCTGAAGACGCGAAGCAGAGGCAGAAGGAAGAAGGGCAGTGTTCGAGAGAGGCCAGGCAGGCACTAGTGAGCGGCGAAACGGGAGCTGTCAGCCCCTGACCAAATAATCCCGCCGACAAACGACATTAAAAACAAGTTGGGTCGCGTGTGTGTTCTGCTTTTAGAGGCGAGCTGTGGGCAAACAAGGGCCCCGGCGGGCGACGCAACACCGGTAGCGCGGCGCCGCGCCACTCCTCCACAAACACCTCCTCTACACAATGTGCGATACACCACTACCTACACTTCTTGTATAGAGTGTCCTATATACCACTCACATCTCTCCCTATACAGGACCTGCGATACACTACTAAGTTTTTTTTTTCTCTATAAGGTGCCCGATACGCCAAAGACTCTACTCGTTTTACAGTGTGCTCGATATGCCACAAACTCCAATTCTTCTTCAGGAAGTCTGAAGTACCACAAATATCTTTCTATTTAGAGAATGTGTGATACAGCACAAACTCCACTTCTTATATAGGGTGCCCGATATACCACTAACATCTTTAAGTATACAGGCCGCGCTATGCATTAAAAACTCTATTTTCTCTATATTATGCCCAATACGCCACAAACTCCAATTGTTCTATAGTGTGTCCGATATGCCACAAACTCCAATTTTCCTACAGTATGTCCGAAATACTACAAACATCTTTCCCTCTACATAAGGTGCGATACACCACAAAGTCCACCTGTTTTATACAGTGTCCGATGTATCACAAACTCCCACTTCCTGTACGAGTTTCCCGAAAATATACCCATATATTACTTTAAAGGATACTCACTACATACCGTGCCATTTTGTTCCTAGTTTAATTTTTGAAATGGTTTTAACTGATTTAATTCAAGTGACAAAAACCGTAAAATCATAAATTGAGTTGAGAGATTTGGGCGGCTCTTAACTACGACGTCTTGAGAGCCGATGAGGGTGAAATGAGGTGAGAATTGGGCAGTGCCGAGATGCAAGGGCGGGGATAAACGGGAGATCCCCGAGAAAATCCGCCGACCAGCGGCATTGTCCAGCACGATTCCCACTTGCGAAAATCCGGGAGTGACTCGGCCGGGGATGTAACCCGGTTCGCCTTGGTGGGAGAAAAGCAGTCTAACTGGTCAGCCACCGCGGCCCCAAAATCATAAATAACTTACCTACATTTTTTTGAAAACGGTAGAGCCCGAAAATGTTTTATTTAGTGGGAATTTTACTACTTGTTGCCTGTATCTACAAACTGATCGGCATTTGCGACATACATAAAATATTAAATATTTGTAGTGGAGTATCTTAAACCTTACAGTCATTGTGGTTCTACATTACGGAGGAAGTTGATTTAGTGTTCTACACTGTACAGAGCAGAAAACATCGTACGAAAAGGAAAGGCCCTTACGGGTGGGAAACATCGTTCGTTGTTGAGACTATATTACTCTGTCTCATAAACAGCTGCTGCCCATAACATTTAACACAAATCCGTTTATATTGGTTCTGGANGAGACTATATTACTCTGTCTCATAAACAGCTGCTGCCCATAACATTTAACACAAATCCGTTTATATTGGTTCTGGATTACAGAATGCGTTGTACTGATAGATTATTTTATACTGTTCCAAACCAAAACTTGTTAATTGCTACGCCTAAAATAATATAGGTGTATTTAGCCTTAACGAAATTAGTTAATTAGGGACGCCTTATTTTAGCGAGAAGAGTTCAACGCAGCGTAAACTTCAATATCTAACCTGAACATTTGCGGTTTTCCTTTGGTTATTAACCGCGTATTTTTGTGACTTCAGGGCCGCCGCTACCATCTAGGCGAACTAGGTGACCGCCTAGGTTGCCAAGAAGCTAGGAGGTGGCAGGTAGATCGACGGCAGATCTAAGACACCTTGCAGTTCCATTATGAAAAATGAACTAAAATAAATATTAATGTATGTGGTTGGATTATAATTTATTACTTTAATATAACGAATATTCTTTTTGTGTACAGGATGAGTATAAAAGAAGGTCTATAATATCAAAACCAAACAACATAACAACCTTGATTGACCAATCAAATTGACCGTGGAACCATGAAGTTTGTTTACCGTACATTCATTAATGTTCAATGTGACCACCATGAGCGGCCCGAACGACATCTACGCGATAATCAAACTCGTTCTACGCTCTTGTCAGCATGTCCGTTGTTACGGTTTGGATGGCGTTCGTAACTCTCGGTTTGAGGTGGTGAGAGGGAAGCGAGCTCGCATTCGACACGTCNGTTTGGATGGCGTTCGTAACTCTCGGTTTGAGGTGGTGAGAGGGAAGCGAGCTCGCATTCGACACGTCAATGTGAAAGGGGCGGTCTGATTTTTCCTTTATATGCCAAGAGAAATGACACTGGGAGCGTCTGTCGCCGCACTATGAGCGTGTGTTGTGTGTTAGTCCGCATCACGATGGCAACGTAACAACAGAAGGCGTTCTGTGTTATTCAGTTTGCTAAATGTGGATCGGTTACGACTGTTCAACGTGAATTCCGTCGCAAATATGGACGTCGTCCTCCTGATAGGTGGAGTATCGTACGTTGGTTTCGTCAGTTCCGTGACACAGGGAGCCTTTGCAAAGGCAAAAGTTCTGGGCTGCCGCGTGTATCCGAAGAGAATGTGCAACGGATTCAACAAGCGTTCGTTCGCAGTCCGAGAAAATCAACTCGACAAGCTAGTCGGGAAATGTAAATCCCTCAATCGATGGTATGGACAGTGTTGCAAAAGCGACTGTTGTACAAACCATACAGGTTGCAGCTTGTACAGGCTCTTACCGAAAGGGATAAAGAACTGAGACGTGGTTTCTGCGCGTTCGTTATTGCCCAGAACGAGGTAGACGATGCCTTCATGTCTAAGCTGGTTTTTAGCGATGAAGTGACGTTCCTTACAAATGGTAAGGTGAACCGGCACCAACGTGCAGATATGGGGTCAGGAGCCTCCACATGAAACCACCGAACACGAGCGCGCTTCCCCTAAAGTGAACGTGGTTTGCGCTGTATCCAAAGACACAGTTTCTGGACCTTTCTTTTTTCACGAGCCCACTGTTACTGGAATCCCTTATTTGGACATTTTTACAAAGTGGTTGTTACCTCAGTTAGAAGAGGCGGCGGGGGACTTCATTTTCCAGCAGGATGGTGCGCCACCCATTGGTACTTAGCTGTTCGCGGATACCTGAACGAGACGTTGCCGCATCGCGGGATTGGTCGAGGATCAGCTGGTGACCAGGATCTTCATTACTGGCCCCCAAGAAGCCCGGATATTACCCAGTGCGATTTTTTTCTATGAAGGTACATAAAGGATCAAGTGTTTCGTCCACCATTGCCGGCTAACATTGGCGACCTCAAAACGAGAATTACGGACGCCATCCAAACCGTAACATCGGACATGCTGACTAGAGTGTGGAACGAGTTTGATTATCGCGTAGATGTCGTTCGGGCCGCTCGTGGTGGTCTCATTGATCATTTATGAAGACATGGTAAACCAACTTTAAATTTACACGGTTTATTTGATAGGTCAACTAAGGTTGTAGGTTGTTTGGTTTTGATATTGTAGCCTTCAAAGTGGAGGTATGCTTTTATACTCAGCCTGTATACTAACACGTATTACGTATTATTATTTGTGAATTTTAATTTGTTGGGAAAAGTAGTTTGCTTTCGCTAATTTTCATGAGTGAACAGTATCGATCGACTAGTATCGAAGATGTTCCAATTATTGTTTACTCCGCTAATTGTAGAAATGAGTGTTAACCAAGGGGAATACGACGGGGAAGGAGACGTCTACATGTCTTTCGCCTGGGGCGCTAAGTTACCTTGCACAGGCACTGTTAGTGAGATATTATGTATATATCTGGGTCAATCAGAATTACTTTACTCTGTGTACTGAACATCTGTTGATTCGCGGACAGACACCTGAGACACATATCAGTCAAAACCATCCATCCACGAAAGTGGGTTTGCACTAGTGTTTCTTAAATACAGCTAGACGGAAAAATTTCCTTGATAAAATCGAGTGTTTCTACTCTTAACTAAGTTTACTAAAAAAAAAACATGCAAGATTTTATTACTCTGCCTATAAGGCCTGCTAATAATATGGTGCACTTTCTTTAATATTTCTAACGGTTTATGTACTATTAGAGTGGTAAATCACAGTTTCTTCTGCCTAAGTGCTATACAAATTAAAACTACTTAAGTATTAAAAGAAAAAAGTTATTTTGTAACCACTGTCTTAACACACTGTTCATTCCAACTGGTGAGTTAAATGTTATAAATTTATTTACTATTAGTAAAAACAATGCTTTATCGCGGAAAAAATTTACTGTTTTTTAATTTAAGACGTACCGTGCATATTGATGATTTTTTTTATTGTGCGTGTACTTCTCTGGACCAATGAGAATTCTGGCATTCTATTACTGAGCCTTTATGATTGGTCTACAACGTGATAAGACGAGGTAAAAATGCATTATGCAATCATAAAAGGATCAAAACGCTACAGTCTTTGGAATATATGTTGGCTCGAAAAATGTTCCGCAATTTTCCAGAGTCTCAAATTATAATCATTATGGAGCTGTGGATATGACATTTGAAGTGAAACAAAACGAAGAAAAGCAAATTATATTGGCTCTCATCAACGTTACATTTACGTAAGTCAAAGGGTATGAGACGTAGAGAAAGAGGAATTGTCGGTGATGAGAAGAATCTGCCTGGTGTGAGAGCTGTGACTTCACTCAAGTCCTGCTGTCTCACTACCGCCAACTCAGCACTGTTGTGGCCATGCTCGAGTGTTTGGTTTCCAGCTCAGTCAGTTCCGTCTCTCTAAGGAGATTTATTTACACAGAGATCCTGTGGAACACTGGCTACTGCACATCCTTGCACTGCAAATAAAACAACTAGGCTACTTAGAAGTCCGTATGACTGTGAAAGGAGAAAGGGGGGAGAAATATGTGAACAAAATTTTAATGTATGTGTGTGTGTGAGTGTGCAAGTGTTAGTCAGGAACAACTGTCTTTCGCAGAGTATCCATGAATATAATACATTCTCGGTTATTTCACGCTTTTCTGAAGCCCTGCTTAAGTTTTACTTACATGGCTATTCCTCCGCCTCGTGCAAACAAAGCTTAATCAAGTCTAGAAAATTACATAAAATGGACAACGCACCACATTCGTGTGCACTCAGTGTAAAAACATTTTACATAAGAACTATTTCTTACTAGGCATTTCACACACATCTACATTCTCTCTGTTTTTATTCATACTAATCATTAGATACCAGAAAAATTCGCGAGTTCAATGACCTGCAGGCTAGACTCTCCACTCCAGTCTTATGTGCAAATGCGCCGATATCAACGTACATTGGCTGTCTGCTGTCACAGCAGAAGGCAACGATTGGGCCAGCCTCCTCCATGAGGTGTCAAACACGGTGTGGACCAACAGCTGAAGTTTTATAAACACACGTGTTTCGAATTCTAGCTTGTTCCGTAATGAATCCGCGAATTTTTCAGGTATCTACTAATCATAAATGAAATATTATAATTCATAGACATAATATAAGTAAAAGTTCAATTTAACCAAAAATAAGGTACTTTTATGTCAACACAAGTAAATGACGCTTGTGATAAGTGGTATATTTAGGAAATAACCAGACACGTCATACATAGGGCGATTTTTCAAAGGTTTGATTAAAAAAATGTGAAGAAACCCCGAATAGACGATAATTGCATTTCAAAAAACTTCCTCAGATACACTTTCGTGATTGGATGAATTCGGATTTTACTAGATACTTCAATACTTGCACTATTATTTGGTAACATGCTAGTATTCACTATATTGTACCTGTTTGAGGGCAATTTGTGATTTCATTGGCTACTGGCAACTAAAAGGCGTCATAAACCTATGAGACTGTTTCACTTGAGATTGGTTACTTAACCGTTGAGCCCTTAACGTTGGCTAAAACCGACCTTGGGATACTGAACTTGGGATGTGTTTCACAAGTTGTCAGCCAATACCTAAAGTCAAACAAGCATACAGCATCTTGCAGTTTAGTCTGCAGCCACAAAATAACGCCAATTTTGCAGACCCCTAATAGTTACGTTTATTAGTCAGTGATTACGAATTAGAATCCTCCAGCATGGGAGTAACATATTTCTCATTGCCCCGTCAAAGTAAAAAAATATTTTCTCTCAAAGACATGCTGTCGATAGCTATAGATATACACAACCGAATTTCGCAAAAATATTTCACGACCAGTTGTACTCCGTAACACTTTAGCTCAGATCCCCTCGCTTGATTGAATTATCTAGATGTTACGCGCCTTAGGCGTATGCCCGCGGATCACAGACGTACAGTATTGGAGTTACTTAATTCTGATTGGCCCGTCAAGTAAAAAAGTGTCCTCACAAAGATACGCCGCCAAAAGTGTAAAGGAAAACGGCTGGTACACCCGTAAGGTGTTTAAATCTAGTATGTGCGGAAATCTTTTCGTGAAATTCGGGTGCCCCTAGCTATTGAGATAGAGGCCCTGCCATTTCGCGCTATAAGACGACACCAAACTAGTACACACGCGAGCAGAGGTCTTTTGTTGGTTGACTGTCGCCACAGGCAGAACGCGTTCTCCTATTCCACCCGGCCACGCGGAACCAAGTCCCAGAGTGCTAGAAGTTTGTCACTGGTTCTGAGTCCTGCACGGCTTGTCGGATGAGCGAAGGTCCGATAACAGAAATGAAACTAACATACACGTGTGTACTGTCTACCGTATTACTGAATAATAATGCGAAATGATAGGATCTCTTGATAGTGATGGTGGTTTTATAGCGGGGAAATTTATTAAACTGCTTCGAAGGTTTCAACGTACAGAACACAAGTTAGAAATTTGTCTTTCTTTATTGTCTGTTACATGTGTACGAAGCGACTTTGAAATTCCACTGGGCAACAGAGAATTATTATACTGTAATTCTGAACGTTCGGGAATTATCTGCAGAGAGTTGAGTGACGTAACAACTCAACTGCACCAGCCAGTCAAAAAATTATAAACATGTTACGTTTTCGAAGATAAGTTGGCCCGAAAATAAAACTCAGATTTTCCAGTAACTTTACTAGTAACTACAGTTATGTGAATTCTGCGAACTCATTCGGCAGCAGCCAAGTTTTCACATGCCTCTACGTATTCGAGCCTCAGTTGTACATTTCCATCGGGTGTTGCCAAGGTGCGACCACCGAGTACTTCAGAACACAGAAGCGAAAAAGTTACTTATTCCGTGAACTCCACCCGCAAACGCCAGCAAGATGGCGTCACCGGCCAGCAAAACGTCGGAACGCCGTTCGCCACTAAGAGCCTGGCAACCTACTCTNACGCCAGCAAGATGGCGTCACCGGCCAGCAAAACGTCGGAACGCCGTTCGCCACTAAGAGCCTGGCAACCTACTCTCCAGCCAGCAGCCCAGTCGCTGGAGAACTTTTCGCAGCTTGCGGTGGCCAAACAGATACAAGGCCCGTTCCAGAACCCCGCGCAGTCAATCAAAGAAACCGCCGCGGCATTTCGTATCTGTGTGCAGTCCATTCGCCATTGCTTCCAACTTTTCTGAAGCCCCGCTAAAGTTACACTGCCAGGATATTCCTCTGCCTCATGCAAACAAAGCACTACCACGTATAGAAAAGACAACAAAGGGACAANGTTACACTGCCAGGATATTCCTCTGCCTCATGCAAACAAAGCACTACCACGTATAGAAAAGACAACAAAGGGACAACGCATTGTATTCTTGCGCACTCAGTCTAATAATGTTTTGCCCAAGAACTATTTATTACTAGGTGTTACTAGAGATGATGGAAAAGCGCGAAAGTTGTTTGAGCCAACATATCTTATATAACACTCTATAACTAGTTTATTCTTTCATGACTGGATGAACAAGGTTTTAACTCGGCTGTGTTGTTTGCAGACCAATCACGAACGTTCTGCCTTACAGTATCAGGATCCTCATTAACCCAGTGAAATGGGGTAGTAGCTTCATACACGCACGACAGCCAATAAGGAAAGAAAACTGTCAGACATGTGTTCGGTACGTTGAATCCTAGCAAACAGTCAACTTTTATAGCGATAAACCATCATCTCTTGGTATTACCAACACACATATTTTCTCCCTGGTTTTATTCATATAAACTATGAATAAAATCTTATAATTTATAGATTAAATATAAGTAAATTTGAATTTAACCGAAAATAAGATACTTTGATGTTAATACAAGGATAAAAAGGTTGTGATAGTGGGATATTTAGGAAACAACCAAACACGTCATATAAGGGGTGATTTATCAAAGCTTTGATTCAAAAAGTGTGAATAAACCGCAAAAAGACTATACTTATCTACCCTGTGATAGGGCAATGCATGTTCAACATCGCTGTACTGTTTACAAAGAAATAAAAAATGTCATTAATAAGGAACCAGCATTCTGACTGGCCCAGCAAAAAAAAAAAACCGCCCGTAACGCACGTACGATGGCTAGTAACGAAAAAAAAACAACAACAATTCTGGTGAGTGCAGAGTACACTGGAAGCTAGCAATCATTCAACGTTACCCGTGATAGACTGTTCACTGTAAACTGAGCACTTTTGAAAGCCCTGCTTAGGATCTACTTGCATGCACATTTTCTATTATTCCGCCATATATAACATTATCGTTGTCATGCGGCTGATGACTTTATTCATGCGTCAGTCAAGTGAAATTCTGAAATGGTTAGAAAAATAAATATGTTATAACTTTCTTAAGTCCTACACTTTTATGCGTTAAAAAAACAAAGCAAAAATAATAATTTCAGTAGGTTATTCACATGTTTGCCTAACCTTTCCAATTCAACTTGAAGACATTGAAACATTTCCACTCCGACGTTACCAACTTTACTGGGCGAATGCTAGTCAGCTTGTCCGATAAAATGTATGCACGTAGGGGCCGTGATATTTTTCAAAGGTTCATTTCAAAAGCGATCAATTAACCGTGAACAGCATATAGTGAAAGGGTGAAAAAATTTGGGCGGCTCTTAACAGTAAGAGCTGATGAGGGCGATCGAGGTGAGCACGGAGCAGCACCGGAATGAAGGGGCGGGGGAAACTGGAGATCCCCGAGTAAACCCGCCGACCAGTGGCATCGTCCGGCGGGATTCCCACATGCGAAAATCCGGGAGTGACTCGGTTGGGGAATGAACCTTGGTGGGAGGCGAGCAGGCTAAGCGCTCAGCCACGGCGGCTTCCAACAGCCAATAGGCCTAGCTGTTTCCAAGCACCATTTCACAGGTGAAGCACGTATTAGCGGCTCCAGAGCATTTGAAAATGTCACAGGGCGTGTTAAAAGAGAAAACATATTTTCACATGTATTAAAGGTACGTAGTGAGAACATAAAAAAAAAAAAAAAGGCAAAAGTGTGTACGGTGCGCTAGAGTCTAGCAGACACTCGGACTTGGAAAACCACTCTCTCTAACTCCAGATACTGCGTGACGAGGTTGAGCACATGGCGATGCTGTAAATGTCTCCCGTCGTGGCCACTCAACACANACTCCAGATACTGCGTGACGAGGTTGAGCACATGGCGATGCTGTAAATGTCTCCCGTCGTGGCCACTCTACACGCGGCAGGTTTGTTAGGACCACGGCACCAGAGAACACAACGAGAGTTAGCAATCTCCAACAAGCCATCAACGCAAGTTTGCTTTGGTTCTTGTCATCGCCGTTCAGTTCGTAAACGCAACGTCAGAGTTTACGATAAAATTGGTGCATTCTTAACGCAGGGTTCAGGCGCGTTCAATATTGTTAAAGCGTAAAGCAGTAATCTTAAAACTGTGAACATTTTTCGCTGAATTTACGAATTCTCGCGCGTTCCCCCAAACTTTACAATCTTATGAATTATATGCGATGTTTTGAATTGTATTAATGTATTATTTGTTATTTTGAGGTACAGCTGGTTTTAATAAACTAATGACAAGTGTTTAAGAAACTTGAGTTTACACATCTTTATTTACTGTAACAAAGTCTGCGCCGAGATAAAAAATTCTGCACTGAAGTGAAAGATTAGCGACCCTTGCAAGTTAGAGTGGTCGCACTCTGAATCTCGTTGCAAAGGAAAGTTACGTTAGAAAGTAAAATAGCAATAAAGAGTAGAGACCTGTAAATTTCGCGATTTCATTTGAGGACAAGATAATATTCAAACGCATGTACATTTGACTTTCTCTTTCAATTGGATCACAGTTTGTAAGCAGCCACACACTAGACGAATCAGAGCCAATAACTACACTATAAAAAAATTGTAATTTTCAGTGAGAAATAGTTTGTAATTTTACAACTATATCTCTTGTAAAACTACTCGTTTGTAAAACTACAAGCGTCGTGTTTGTAATAGACCTCAAGCAGTGTTTGTACTGTACTGACACGTATCCAGAAGCTTCAGAAAAACGGCGAGCACTTAAAACCGTATATAGCTGTTTGTTTGGGTGATGTAAAGTGTAGTTTCGTGTAAAAAGAATGTATCGCAAGTTTTAATACCGCAAAACACTGAAAACAACTCAAATGTTCAGAATAAAACGACTATTTCAATAAAACGTTACCGTATTACTCATTAACTGTTTCATAGATACGCAGAACTCTTAAATCGGCTCACAAGACCTCGTTGTTAAGAGCCGTCCAAATCTCTCAACTCAACAACAGAACTCTTAAAATGAAACAAATATATTTTTCTTAATCAAATAACGTCATATTATTTGTAGGCACTTGCAGCTATATTTACCAAAAAAAAAAGTAAGTGTTAAGCTCGTAAGTCAAGTTGGTCTTGTTGCTAAGGGTGCGGGCTAATATCACAAAAGGTATGGGCTCTTGTCCTCTTCCTGGCAAAGCGTAACTTTTTTTCTCGTAAATTATATTTTGAAATATTTCTCTTGATTGCTTTCTATTATAAATTCATCACATTTGTTTTCTAGAAAAAAATTATGTACAATTTTTAATAATGTAAGTTTTAATACAAGGCAATCGTTTATTATATTACAAACATATGTTTTGCAGATTTCACAAGANTTTTTAATAATGTAAGTTTTAATACAAGGCAATCGTTTATTATATTACAAACATATGTTTTGCAGATTTCACAAGAAAACATTTTGTAGTTTTACAAAGGATTTTCTTGGCAACTGGATTTACAAGGATTTTTCTTGTAAACGTACAAAATTTTTTTTAGAGTGTAACCTGCAAGAAAACAAGGACCGAATACCGTACTATCCGGTCTGGAATAAAACTGGAGCATCAGCCAATGAGCAACTAACTGAGACTTGAGTACACAAAGGACTGTGGAGTTCAGCTTGTTGCCAAATGAATACGCGAAACTTCCCGGTCTCTAATGATGAGTCATGATTAGACAGCTGAAAAATGCACGGATTCATTTGGGGACAAGTTAGAGTTATTGAAAATAGTCAACGACCTATCTGATCCCACCTCGTAGACAAGCCTATGAGACAATAATTAACAAGCTATATATTACAGTCCAGTCAACGCACTTTCATTGCAGCAGCGAGGAGACAATGAGCATTCGATGGCTGCTCCAGTGTAGAGAGGAACGTGAGGCTTAGTGTGGAGGTGAAGTAAACTCTCGGATATCAGCGACAGTGTACACTACTAAAATAAATTATCGTAAACTTCCCAACCTGTAATGGAGGTTTTTAACTTGTACCTTGTATGGAAACAATTAGGGCCACCTGTTTTCAGCGAAACGTTTTAAGCGCAGGCTAGACATCAATAACCTAGTGCACATTGGCAAATTCAACGTGGTTATTGGCTGCGTAGACGAAAGTTCCATGCACGGCCGAGCCAATCAGAATTAAGTTGCGACGACTCTGGCCCTCAGTGATTCGCGGGTGGACACGTGAGACACGTGACAGTCAAAATCATCCAATCACAAGAGTGGGTCGTACCTGGAGTGTTTTGGAGTAAAACTGGCCGTGGAATCTTTTCGCGAAAAACAGTTGCTTCTATAAATACATGGTTTCTTCGCACTTTTCGAATCAAACCTTTAGAAAATCACTCCATGTANGAAAAACAGTTGCTTCTATAAATACATGGTTTCTTCGCACTTTTCGAATCAAACCTTTAGAAAATCACTCCATGTACGACGTGTTTGGTTGTTTCCTAAATATGTCGCGTATCACAAGTGTTTTATACTTCTGTTAACACAAAAGTACCTTATTTTTTATTAAATCAAAAATTTACCTATATTTTATCTACAAATTATAATTTATATGAATTAAAAAAGGGAGAAAATAGGTATGTTCGTAATACCTAGTAAGAAATAGTTCTCATGCAAAATATGATTACATTGAGTGCGCACGCATGCGGTGCGCTATCCCTTTGGTGTAATTTTCTAAGACTCGGTTTTAAGCCTTGTTTGCAAGAGGCTGAGGAATATCCTCGAAGAACTTTCGCAGCGCTTCAGAAAAATGTGAAGTAACCGTGAATGGTATATAGGTATCGAGCTGCAAATATGGGAATGTTAAAGCATTGCTACTAAAGTCGGCAACTTCCGCACGCGTTTGAAGTAAGGGAAGTAATTTGCCATCCACGCTTTCTCCCTACACGTACATGCCGGCGCGGTAAATTTGCGAACGGCTTCTCAGCGCACGTGTAGGCGGTGATGAAATGCAAGCGAGGGAAGTGTGGACGATAACGGCAGGCAGGCGACTCGGCGTGCAGAGGCTGCTCTCGGGGCGAGAATACCCGCTGGCAGACATCCACTCGGCGGCGCCAGATTCCGTGCACGGTATGCCGACGGCGGTGCGCGGGTCACCAACCACGCCTGCACGCCTTCTGCACCGGGCAGCGAGGCGGACGCCGGGCACCCCTGCCGACTGCCTACCTGCCTTCCGCCGCTCGC
>NQII01009522.1:0-18816 GCA_002778355.1 Clitarchus hookeri | reverse complement strand
CCGGTCAGCGCCATCGTCCAGCACGATTCCCACATACGAAATTCTGGGAGCGACCCCGCCGGTAATCGAACACTGTTTACCTAGGTGAGAGGCGAGTAGTCTAACCACTGCACCACCGCGGTCCCAATTGTTTAAGTGACGTCGCAGTAACTTCACTGCAACACGTGTTTTAGGGGGCGCTTGTGACCAGTAGCCTTTGCTTAAAAGCGCCATACAGCAGGTTGGAAAGGCAGAAGTGTGCGTGTTAAGAAGCAGATCAGTATGCCACGGCGTCGCGCTAGCAAAGAATATCACCGCCTAGATCCAGTTGGACGGGGTCGTGTAGTCGGGCTGCACGAAGCGGATGCTCGGCTCGCCGTATATCCACTCATCTTGGCCGCGAAGTCGCCACTGTGACACGATGTGTGCGGGTTGTATGTCATGTAGAGTAGGTACTGGCTCCACCAGACACACTACAGATAGAGAAGATAGTTGTATCCACCTAAGTGCAGTAACCGAACGTGGCACCACATTCGGAGATATCGTGCAGTCTGGGGGCCTACTCTGCATTTGCTGGTCTCAACAAGAATTGTTCGTCACTATTTGAATGAAGCTGGCCTATAGGCACTACGTCCACGGCACCGTTTGCCTTTGACCCCTCGGCGTCATGCGGTACGCGGTCAATGCTGCCAGGAACGTCAGTATTGGACCGAATAATGGAGACGCATTCTGTTTTCCGATGACTCCCGCTTCTATATTAATGCAGATGATTGTCACAGCAGGGTTTGGTGTTGCAGAGGGCAACGCAAGGATCCTACACTGATTCGTAAACGCCATACGTCCTGTACACCAGGTGTTAGGGGCCTATGGTATGAGGTGCCATCAGTTATGACTCCCGGTCACGTCTCGTGGTTGTTGAAGGTACGGAGACAGCACAGCGATAGAGTCAATGAGGTCATGTGGCTCTATTTTCTGCAATTTGTGCGCAGCATACCCAACGCTATCATGCAGCAAGATAATGCTCGTTCCCATACAGCTCGCATCATCCAACAGGCTCTACAAGATGTAGACACCATTATTGGCCTGCAAGGTCTCCACTACATATTTGCCCTCTTTTGAAAACGTGTCGAAACACTGGCTGCTCTACGTGTTCAGTCGCAGGAAGCATGGTGGTATGTGCCTCAACAATATCCGTCACCTGTGTAATGGAATGCCTCATCGCATCGCTGCCTGTATATACGTGAGAAGGGTGCTCTGCCTCATTTTGAACGTGTGCTTAGCGAATACTAAAAAACGCATCCTCTAAGCGAGGAAGACTAATCACTCCTCATTTGTACTCTCATCTATCAACCTGTGATGGTTTAATAAAGTTTCACTTAAGGAATGAGGGTGTAGCGAATTTCATATCCGGCAGTGTATATCCATGTGTTGATTAAATGAAAAATGACTTGAGACATACGCCATTACAGAGTTATGTCACCAAGGAAAAAACAGAGCATGATTAAGTAGTACATTCAATAAATACGTAGACTCCATTGTGCGTGGCTGCCTACACTCCAAGAATTAGTACATACATCCACTGACTTACTGACTGGGATAACAGAAACATACACGATAACAAGCCAAAACTCGCTGCTGTTAACAGATATTTGAAACAAAAATAACTCCANGGGATAACAGAAACATACACGATAACAAGCCAAAACTCGCTGCTGTTAACAGATATTTGAAACAAAAATAACTCCAAAAGGAATTCAGTCAAGAATTCTAAGAAACAAAACTAAACAAAAACGGGGCCGCGGTGTCTGAGCGGTTAGACTGCTCGTCTCTCACCAATGCGAATTGGATTCAATCCCCAGCCGGGTCACTCCCAAATTTGTGCAATTGGGAATCGTGCCAGACGATTCCGCTGGTCTGCGGGTTTTCTCGGGGATCTCCCATTTCCCCCGCCCTTGAATTCTGGCGCTGCTTCATTTTCGCCTCATTTCACCATCATTGGCTCTCAAGACCTCGTTGTTAAGAGCCACCCAAATCTGTCAACTAAACTAAACAAAAACAAGATGGAGAAACAAACGATCGAGCAACAAAGATAAGACAATGTGTACATAGCTATGCAGTAGCGTTAGTTCGAATTAATTTTTCATTTAATCATTTATTCTCATTGCAAGTAGCATTCAAAGAACATATGTTCATATGTCCCCAACTTATACTGTTCAACCCTCCAAACAGAATGAAATTAAAATTTGTCTCTTTTTACTCTACTTCCTGTGGAAAAAATACGCTTTTGAGGAGAGGTTTGGGCGGCTCTGAACATCGGGGTCGGGAGATCCGATAAGGGTGAAGCGAGCTGATTATGGAGCAGCACCGGAATGCAAGGGTGCGAGAAACCAGAGATCACCGAGAAAACCCGAAAACCCGCCGACCAATGGCATCGTCCGGCGCGGTTCCCAAGTGCAAATATCTGGGAGCAACCCCGCTGGGAATCGATCCCCGTTCGCCTTAGCGGGAGGCAATCGCACTAGCCGCTGCACCCCCCGCGGCCCCTTAATATGTTTGTGATATCGGGGGGATGAATCTGGGTATGTACAGTAGGCAGTCAGAGAATTGGCACTTCCATATCAAATAAACCGCCATGCTATTTCGTCTCTGGATATTTATCTACTCTGGGCGTGTCGAATGAATGGAGCTTCAATGATATACATCAAAACAATATATATGTGTGTTGGTACCGAATTATTATGCGAAATGATAAGGTCTCTATTCATGAGCTCAATAAATGTTTGCTATTCGGTTGAAAAGGCTCCATCGATTTCAAAAGAGCATCCATGGTATGAATATGCAGGTACTTGAGAAAAATAATGACAGTTCCTGGTTATCTGTCAAGATTCTGAAAATATTAATAGAACGATGTGGAAATTTGCTTCACATGTCGTCTAGTGATAAGACAATTACGCGGAAACATAAATCCTGATATAATCTCTGTTTTGTGCAGCGGTTATGCTAATAACATTAACGTTCTCCAATGGTACCATACAGTTATTGGAACTTCAAGCAGCTTATGAGTATGGCTGTCGTTATATTAGTTCAGAAGGGAAAATATCTGTCTAAAAAGAAGCCATGAAAGACACACATTGAGTGTGACGCTGTTTTTAAAGAAAGTAGTTCAGGACTTCTACGCACTCTCGAAGAAATGACAGGTCAAGATGCTGGCTAATCTCTCCCTTCATCATGATTGGAAATATTATCAAAAGTGTTTTACGCTAATAAATACAACATTACTAGTGGTCATAGCGACTCTTCTTAGAGAGAAGAGGATTGTGAAATTCTTTATGCTTATGAATTCAGTAGGTCTTACAAATGAGTTTTACGGTTCAGTGACTATACTGCCCCAGCAACAATAAGTCTAAGACTTTCTATTATACTTCAGGATTCGAGCAAACCGTAAGTGTCAGTTTTGGTGCTAATGTAGCGCCTCACATTAATCACACTGTTCATTCGTTCTAATAGTGACATAAACAAAAAAACGTACATTTTTAATGCAATGAAATACACTATTTTCTTCCTAGAATATGCAAATTAAATTGTGTACCAGTGAAGTATTTCAGTGTATAAAAAATGACCGCTACATACTGTGCTTATCTGTAAAGGTCATTGCGCAGTAGTTATAACTTCAGCTATAACTTGTACAGCGCTTACGGCCGTTGGGTACAAATTTAAAGGGGAGGTTTTCGAGGGATTTTATTGTGATGAAGATGCAGCCGCTATATTTTGCTGTTATTCAGCTGCACTCTGTTAGCTTCACGTTAACATGTTATGATAATCTAGATCNAAACGTGACAGACGTGCAACCCTTTCCAAATTGGCGCATATTGGATTTGTGGACTGCCCTGCAGGATTCATGGTGTGAATTGCCTCCAGCATACCTGCAGACATTAGTCGAGTTCATGCCGCGTCATCTTGCGGCACTTCTGCGTGCTCGGGGGGCCCTACACATTAGGCAGGTGTACCAGTTTTTTTTGCTCTTTAGTGTTTATATATATACACAATGATATATATATATATATATATATATATATATAGAGGGTAGGAGGGAGAATCATTTGGAAACTTGCACCTGGTTAGTCCACATTTTACACGTCAGTCACTAAAAGGTATTTTTGTTTTGCAGCTGACGTCGCGCCCTGCCTGGAGTGGTTAAGGACACCTTACATATTTTCGGAAAAAATTTACTCGTAGGTTGGACATCAGTATCCTTCGAGCATAACTGCAGCTTTTATTCACTTGTTGGCTGGGAGTTTTTGTGAAAAGTTTTCCTAATTTACTGGGTTTACGAAAATTATGTTCCTCCAATACCAGTATTTGTGATTTGCGAGCATCCNATATAGAGGGTAGGAGGTAGAATCATTTGGAAACTTGCACCTGGTTAGTCTACATTTTACACGTCAGTCACTAAAAGGTATTTTTGTTTTGCAGCTGACGTCGCGCCCTGCCTGGAGTGGTTAAGGACACCTTACATATTTTCGGAAAAAATTTACTCGTAGGTTGGACATCAGTATCCTTCGAGAATAACTGCAGCTTTCATTCACTTGTTGGCTGGGAGTTTTTGTGAAAAAGTTTTCCTAATTTACTGGGTTTACGAAAATTATGTTCCTCCAATACCAGTATTTGTGATTTGCGAGCATCCNGAAAAGTTTTCCTAATTTACTGGGTTTACGAAAATTATGTTCCTCCAATACCAGTATTTGTGATTTGCGAGCATCCAATCAAGACGAGCAGCGTTATCACAGGAAGTTGATTTAATGATGTTCGCTGTACACAGTGGAAAACGGCATTCAACATGAGAAGTCACGTGGTCGGAGACATCATTCGTTGTTTAGACCACATTGCGTAATTTCCTAAACAGCTGTTGCCAATGACATCAAAAACAAACACATTTTTATTGGTCCTGACGTATGACAGAGAGTTTTACTGACGCTAGTGCAGTTCCAAAAAAAATAACTATTTGTTGCAACGCCAATAATTACGTTTTATGCCTGGAAGAGTTAAAGTATTCGGAGCACGACTGTGGTGTTTTTAATGCAACCAGCCGTGAATAATTTTCTGGAATACAAGCGTCTCATTAATTGGCTGGCTAGCCGCTCGGTAGTCAGTGGTGACAATACGCTTAGTATGTACCGGCTCCATGGCGGTTATGGCTTCTTCCTGCACGAACCCAGAGTGTACAGCATTCAGCAAGCACCATAATACCTTGCAACAGTTTGCCAACGCCACTGCTCTAATTATAGATAACCATTGGTAGACCCAGTGATTTTTCGGGACGCAATCTGAGCATCCGATAGCGGTCGATACCATATGCAAACACCATCAACTTTTTTTGCCATTGGCGCCTGTATGTGTGATAATTTTTCTCCCTTATAAGACCAAGCCACTCAGAATTATTTATTATCAGTGCTCTCGGGCAAGCAAATAGTATCAGCCAAAATATGATACAACTTATCAAGCTCTACAACCCTATAGTGTTTTGTAGTACATTTAGCGTCGAAACCTAATTGCGCAAATCACTGCCTTCAAACGTTTACAGTAATAGATAACTGTACAAATATCAGTGCAATGCACTGTCGTGTCAGAACCAATAACAACGTGTTTGATGTTATTGGCAGCAGCTGTTTATGAGACTGAGGAATATAGACTCAACAACGAATGATGTCCCCCACCAAGTGAGAGACATATTGTACGCTGTTTTTTTTACTGTGTAGCCTACACTCTAAATATGAATCTGTAAAATATTTTACTAAATATTCAGTCAATGAGCTCTTATCGACTGGCGAATCAGTTTAATGCACTGAGGTTTTACTGCCAGGCCAGTGCAGTTCACTAGAAATCAGCAGAAATAACTGTTTAACCAATGAATACTAGCGACTTAAATTATCAGTAGAATTTTACTTATTCAAGTGGAGCAGTTTAAACCGATATGCAGTCCAATTCGTTGATTTGAAGCAGTTTTAACTGTTTCTACTTTAGAGAATACAATGTAGGTCATGAAACTCACTTTCGGTGGAACGACCACTGTATGAACCGCCAAGAATGAAAGGGTTAAGGGTTATGGAAATGTCTTTCTGTGCGTAAAATTCCGAAATAAAAAATCAAGAACTGAATCTTAACTAATTAATATATATTTTAGTGGGGTTTGTTTTATTGGCTGCAACCTATATCTGAATTGACAAGACAATTACGTACAGAAATAGTTTATATAATATATAGTTTTCGAAAATAAAGATGACNCCTATATCTGAATTGACAAGACAATTACGTACAGAAATAGTTTATATAATATATAGTTTTCGAAAATAAAGATGACTGTTTTTTTATAATGTCTTAGAACCCACACACTCACATCAAGTGCAAAAAAAATTGTTTTCAAATCTGTAACATTTTATTATGTCTAAATAACTCTGTGACAACAACATTAAAATAAATCTTCTTAATTTTAATTGATTTCCGTTGTCTTGAAAGTTGATGTAAGAAAACATTTTTAAGTGCATTTTTTTTTTCCATTATTATGGAGTTGTGAACATTAATATTTTTCTTATTTTAAGGCAATTAATTTAGAATATTAGACAATTTTGCTGTTTGCATTCCTATTTTTTCACAAAAAATTTACCATTTTTAAGTCGAAAACTACAGACTGTATAAACTATTGCTGTATATTACACTTGCCAGAATTCAGATATCCTATTATTAAATACAACCACATAAATATTTTTTAGCAANCCTATATCTGAATTGACAAGACAATTACGTACAGAAATAGTTTATATAATATATAGTTTTCGAAAATAAAGATGACGGTTTTTTTATAATGTCTTAGAACCCACACACTCACATCAAGTGCAAAAAAAATTGTTTTCAAATGTGTAACATTTTATTATGTCTAAATAACTCTGTGACAACAACATTAAAATAAATCTTCTTAATTTTAATTGATTTCCGTTGTCTTGAAAGTTGATGTAAGAAAACATTTTTAAGTGCATTTATTTTTTCCATTATTATGGAGTTGTGAACATTAATATTTTTCTTATTTTAAGGCAATTAATTTAGAATATTAGACAATTTTGCTGTTTGCATTCCTATTTTTTCACAAAAAATTTACCATTTTTAAGTCGAAAACTACAGACTGTATAAAGTATTGCTGTATATTACACTTGCCAGAATTCAGATATCCTATTATTAAATACAACCACATAAATATTTTTTAGCAANCTATTGCTGTATATTACACTTGCCAGAATTCAGATATCCTATTATTAAATACAACCACATAAATATTTTTTAGCAATTAAAGTTCTGTTCGTGATTTTGTGTTACCAGGACTCCCGTACTGCCAGACCTTTCCATCGCTCTTAAATTCCCCACCTGGCTGGCACAGGATGTTCGTTGTAGAGTTTTAATATAAAACATGTGATTAAAAAATGTTTAGATATTTTGCATTGGTGTGTAAACTCTAAAAGAATTTAAGAAGCATTTCGTATCCAAAGACAAGTTTTAAATTCTTATTTAAACTCCAGGGATAACTTTTTCAGCGTGAAAATGGCTAAAACGGCCCACATAGCACTGGATATCCACCGGATATCCTAATTGCATCCACAAGTCAAGTCCTGAAGTGAATCTCTAATGGATATCCTTTGGATATTTTGTAGTAAATATCAGTTTGTACCAATTACTGGATATCCATTAGATGTTACAAAGCCACGAATGGCCATTACTTATGGTAAGTGACTAAATCTAAAAATGTCTATAGTATATCCAAAATATGTACATTATTTTTTGGATATTAGGCGGACATTTGGATATCATTTGGCAGTTTTTTGGATGTAACTTTGCTATTCCTGGATGTTCCTGAATATCCTGTACGTCAGAAAGTTACATCCATTAGATATTCTTTAGATTTATATGTTTTATAATNGGGGTGTTTCCAGAATCAGTTTTAGCTACTACATTTTCCGTACAGAAACTTTAGAGTTGTCTTCAGACACTCATCATACTTTTATCTTTATTGGCGTGCCCAACAGTATAGGGTCGCCGCTTTAAGTCACTCACGTTCAGGCGAATAACCGACGCGACGGAAAGGCAGCACGCCAGTTGAGCGCCTCGGGACATTCTATATATAGTCTATTCGCTGCTTCTTCGCACTTTTTGAATCAAACATTTGAAAAATCACCACCGATATTATGTTATATATAACAAGCGTTTTATACTTTTGTTAACATATAAAAATATAAAAGTACCTCATTTTCTGTTAAATTGAAATTTTATTTATGATTTATTTCCAAATTATAAGATTTCATTTATAATACATATGAATAAAGAAAATGAGAAAATAGTTGTGTTGGTAATACCTAACAAGAAATCGTTCTAATGCAAAATATTATTAAAGTGAGTGCGCACGAATGCAGTGCGTTGTCCCGCTGGTGTAATTTCTTATAGACTAGGTGAAACTTTGTTTGCATGAGACGGAGGAATATCCTCGAAGCAGAACTTCAGCAGGGCTTCAGAAATGTTGAAAGTATACTTCATTCACGGTTACTTCAAACTTTCCTGAAGCCCTGCTTAAGTTCTACTTCCACGATATTCCTCCGCCTCACGCAAACAAAGCTTATAAAATTACACCAGAAAGCCAACGCACAGCATTCGTGCGCACTCAGTATAATAATGTTTTGCTAAAGAACTATTTCTTACTAGGCATTACCAACACACCTATTTTCTCTCTGTCTCTATTCGTATTAGTTATAATTGAAACATTATAATTTATAGACAATAAATGAAAAGTTTAATTAAACCAAAAATAAGGTCAAATATGTTTACGGTAAATTGAACACTTTTGAAAGCCCTGCTTAAGATATACTTGTATGCATATTGTGTATTCTTACACCACATGCAAAAATTATATTGCCATGGGCGCGATCACTTTATTCATGCGTCGGCCGAGTGAAACTTTGACATTATTATAAAAGTAAATATTTTTTACAAATTTGCTCATTATTATACTTATATGCGTTAATAAAAACNTATTTTTTACAAATTTGCTCATTATTATACTTATATGCGTTAATAAAAACAGAAAGTAGAATAAATCATTTCATTTTTAATAAATACTCACCTAACCAATCAAATTCAACATTAAGGCACGGAACAACATTCTCTCCGTCGCGTCGTTACCAACTTTACTGTGCGCATGCCAGTCATTGTGCCCGTTAAAATATTTGCAGGTAGGGGCAGTGACATTTTTCAAAGGTTGATTTCAAAAGTGCTTAACTAACCGTGAACAGCCTATACTTGTATGTTACTTTATGTTAACACGAGTATAAAAAACCCGTGATATATAATATAATTAGGAAACAACCAAACACGTAATGCATGGAGTGTTTTTTAAAGGGTTGATTAAAAAAGTGTGAAGAAACCGCAAATAGACTTAAACCGTGAATGTACTATTGTAGTAGGCAGGCAGGCTGTAGGAAATACGGGGCTGGTGGAGCAGCTATAGGTGGCGGGCGGCGGTGGTCGTTTGCGTCTGGCCCGAGCGGCCGTGGAGCCAACTGAAGCCAACTAGCCGTGACCACGAGGAGTGTGCGTATCCCCCCGCTGCGCCGATAACCGCCTGACCCCTGACGTTAAATATATCAGGGTCGGACTATGGCCGCTCGCCGATAAACTCCTCCGCCGTTCCCTGGGCCCTATGCCCCAGCGAACTGCTGCCAGCATCTTCCCAAACCTCGCACATCATGTTTTCTTTCTTTTATCTTAGGCTATTTCGTTGTTGGTGATATAGGCTGTTCACGGTAAAGTGAGCACTTTTGAGACCCTAGATTATTTTTCCTATCAGACATTTTGTATCCTTCCACAGCTTTTTGAAATAAATATTGCCATGTAAGTAATAAACACAGTGTGCATATTCCACCGTATTTGAAAGTTAAAATCTAAGTTTGCAATAACATGTATTCATTGACTATTATTATAAAATAGAGGGCTCCAAAAAGTGCTCACTTTACTGTGAATAGCCTATATTTGTGTATATTTTCAAAGTGCATCTGCTGACTAAGGTTATTCGCGGTTATTGAACACATTAGGAATCAACCTGTGAAAAATGTCACTGCCCGACCTGCATACGTTTTAACGGGCACACTGTCTGGCAAGCTCCAAGTAATGATGGTAACGACGGAAGGAAAGTAGTTTCATGTCTTAACGATGAATTGAAAGAGTAAGGTTAAAATCTATAAATACCAAAGTGCCATATTTTGCTTTCTGTTTTTTTTAATGTATTAAAATGTAATAATTAATAAATTTATAAAATATATTACTTTTCTAATAAATATACATTCTCAGTTGCCCGACGCATAAGTACAGTGGTCAGGCCCATGCTAACTTTATATCTGGGAGAATTATACTCAATGTGCGTACACGTGGGTCTTGACCAGGGCTTTCAAAAGGTATCAGTGTACTATGTGAACATCACATACATCTTGCAAAGACGGTCGCCCGCCTGACGCTTGAACTCCGCTGCATCATGTTTGAAGAACGCGTTTTTTTGACGTAAATATTAAACGTGTCCTCGGTATGTTTGCATACGAAAATAAAATATACCCCCAGACGAGGACTCGCTGGTACTTTAAAGATATCAAAAAAGCTATAAACATCGTTTTGGAGGCCACCCAAAAACTACTTTTTCAGACTGCTGTGTTTTGAAACATACTACCCTGACACGAGCGAAACTACGATAGGAACCTGTACTGAACTCGCTACAGACTTTTCAGTAATCAAATTATAGAATCATTGCTGAAAGCCCTATATATGTACACGCAGCACGACGAGAACAATGAACGCATTTCAAAGTCTTGCGCTTAGCAGCGATGGTGCACTTTAATTGGATGGCAGTATTGTCCTTATTGCTTCCAAGCCTCCCTGGAAAAAGCTCTAGGTACACGAGTCATGTAAGTATACGTACGTATGCATTTCCATCACGTTGCTATTATTATAAAATACGTAATAAAAAAAAATATATTTTTCTCCGTTTGCTTTTCTGTAAAATTTCCTCAAAGAAGGTACCAGGTTTTAAAAATAAGCCTATGATCTGCCTCAACACTTCACATTCACACATCATTACAGCATCTAAGGCAGTCATAAGTACACTTAAGTTGGACAGACAATGTGACCAACCTACAAACTTTGTAAACAGTAATTACTCTTCTTTGCAAAATATTCTATGAACTGATGAGTTGTTGTGGGATGTGTGTTGTTATGTTGGCGAAATCGATTGTCACAATGGAAGAAAATAGTACTTAGAACTGAAGGTTGTAATTCAAAACTTAAATTATTCTTACAGCATTTGTGGTTTAAATTATGTTTGTAAAGTAACGTACAATTTCATTTGGTTTTTATCGAATTGTTTAATAATATGTTTAGCAATTATGGCGGAGCATACGGACAGTTCCGGTCAGTGAAACGTTTCCAGCTCTGTGAACACCATTGTGCATATGATCTTTTTTCCGTCACAGTAGATAGAAATAGTAGGTTCCAGGACAAGAGCTAGGGTCTAATGCGCTGAGGCGCCGCCGCCATCTTGGATCCTCCATTTTGGACACTCCATCATATTTCCTGCCGCCATCTTGTTCCCGTCCACCATCTTGTTTCCATCCACTATCTTGTTTCTGGCAATCTTGTTTCTGATCGACGGTTGGTAGTGGATGCACCAGTCGTTCGACTACCATATTTGTTTATGAAGGTGGCAGCTAGAATGCTCTGCTGTCGCTCTCACTCGGCAGTCATGTTTGTGTTAGAGTTAGCTGGTAAGGGCGCTGCTTTTTTTATTTCGGAGATCAAAATATCGTCTGAAGGAGGGTGGGATCGAACTGCTGAATCTTGAGTCGGCATTCAGACAACTTAAACCAATCGGCTATCGGAATATGTGCCAAGATATGGGTTTTAAATAAGTAATAGCGTGTGTGTGGGGATGAATAAATATTTTGTCGTTATTATTCTAAAGCATAGTAATACTTTTTTTTATAAGTTTTCTGGCTATCCCAGACTTATATAGACCAGCAATATTAATTTTTTTTCTTATAGTCATAGACCAGTAATAAGTATTTTTTCATATAGTCATAATTATTTTTTAAGTATATTTTTATTTTTAAGTATTTATTTTCAAGTACATTTTTCTTTTTAAATATTTTTTAAGTATTTTCTTTTCTTTTTAAAAATATTATGAAAATTTGTACCTTCGAAATAAAACACATTTTATTACATTTTTTATTATTCAGTTTTTATTTAAGTATAATTTTTTTCAATAATGACATTTCTTTTTCTTATGCCGGTCATTCATCCTTCGGTTTTGGAACAGGTAATTCATTCCCCTTCCCCTCAACATGTCCACCCACTCATTCCCACCCCAAACAACTCTTCACTACCCCTCCTTCCCAATCCATACCTATTTTCCCATTGGCTAGTTTGTTAAAGCCAATCAGGCACGTTCGCCTACCCCCTCCATTGCACTCATATACCAGCATATAAAAGGTCTCGGGACACAGTATCCTACCTGCTGCTGCCGTCTTTGTCACCTGCTCGTCTTAAAGTATACAGTTTATTTCTCATTTGGAATTTTCTCATCGCCAAGCAGCAGATGTTTGCATGCTGCCCGAGTGGGCAGAAAATAATTTCGGCGATCGTCGCGTACGGGAGGCTATGGTTACTTGCGGTCCTGGTTACAGATAACGAACAGGCCTTTCTACCGAAAGAGTTCCTGCTGACATATGTACACCACGAAGTTCGATACGTGTACAAGAGACTTCCAGCCTACCTGCAGCAAGACGACGATATTCGCGACTGCCTGCACTGCAAGGAGTGCTTCGAAGGCTGCATCACTTCCGTTCTGGACACTTCTGATTCCTGCAGCTGGTGCAAGGTGCTACATTGCAAAGTAGCAGCAGCCACCACCGGCACCACCTCATCCATCTACGAAGGGTATGCACAGTGAAAAACACAAACGGCTCTGCAGACCAAGTGACCGCCGACCTCATGCAGCTGATCACATCAGGTCCCCGACTCAGCACCACTTTCACCTCGACGACATGCGACGAATGGCTTCCAGCACACGAGTGCTCCATACAGATCTCTATCGCCACCAACAGCAGTTGGTTGATGCCCACCACAGCTACTCCCATCACTCCACCACGATCTTCGATGCACAGGGTGATGTACACCAGCTCATTCGAGTCAGGTATGGTGAAGTGTTATGCCAATGCCATCCCAGGGTTCCGGCGAGTTGAGTACTGGCTAGGCGACCCACGGTATGAGGATGCTGTGAAAAACATAGAAGGCTGTGATGGTGTGAATTATTCCCGCCTTACTACGCCCTGGTGCCTGTGTACAACGCGAGCATCTTGAATGCCGAAGGCAAGTCAAAAGTGTATTTTATGGACAGAATCCAGTACGATGGTGAAACGTGCGCAGTGTATAACATGAGGCCGGACATAACCCTACCATGCAGCACCGACGAACTGTTGGAACTGAACAAGGGGGAAACAATCATAATTAAATAAGGCATCCAGCATAGGGACTACGAAATACGACGAGGGGGGCAGGAAGCAGTGATTCGCTTCAGTGAAGAATGCGATGCCGAGATGCATAGACTCCTACCGGACGAAGAAGCTGACACGAATCCATTCGTCGAGCGGACCACGACTTATCGCAGCCTGCCGTGCGAGGTAAAGACAAGCTCGCCGGATGAGGACGGGGAATAACTGTGTATAATAACAAACAATATAAAGAAACAGCGTTTCGAATAGAGCATCATAGTGTGAATAAATTAATAGTTGCCAATTCTATTTTTAGGCACATGATGTGTGTAAACAAAAACGTCAGGGAATTTTTCATAAAAAAACTTTGTGTCTTAAAAATTATCTTGCCTGCCTATGTATGAATAATGCAAAAATATGTCGCAACATAAATGAAGAAAAAGAGGAAATTAAAAAAACTATTTTGTATTTCAATTAAAAATATTATTGCTTAACATATATGTGAAAACATTACAAGCGAGTTTGATGAATAAGATATGTGTATCATTTTAAAACAATTTTACCTCTTATTTTATTGTTTGTCATGTACCCCATCAATTCAAAAAGAAGGTAATGTAAAGTGTAGTTGTGAAAAAACTTTGTAAAAATTTTGTTTTTCAAAACACAGAAAAGAAACTAATACAATAAGGAGATAAATTATTGAAAATATCACTTTATGAATATCATATGTATACCATTTAGGTTACTGGAGTTGAGATTGCGAGCATGCATGGACAGGCAGGGCAGCTGACCTTTCCAAAGTAAAAATGCTGTGCTTGCGTAGGAAGAGCAGTGTTAGCATTTTCACAGGATTGCACCTGCATGGGGTCAGGTAACTGGAGTCTGCATGAATATGTGCTTCTACATCGTTTTCACAATCAATATGGTGTCAGATAGCCTTAGTCAGCAGGCAAGTGGGAATAGCTGTGTTAGCATTTTTACAGGCTTGCGCCTGCTTGGTGTCAGGTAACTAGAGTTAACTAAAGATGGAAAAGAAAATGAGTAAGCAGGCTTCACGAGCAATCACTGACCCATCCAGAATGGTGGCGTAGTGGGGGAAGACAGTGGAGAGGAGGAATCTTATATAAAAGTTGGGAGAAGCCTGGTAGTATTAGTTGTGACCTTACTTTCATCACTTTATGTCTGCACAGTTCCGACCTGAAGATGTAGCAGTTTACTCCGATATTACCATGGGTTACCGCATAGTTCACTTCTGGATACCTGGAATGCCAGAGCAAATAGAAAACTGTAACGGATTTGAACACTCTGTCAGAATGAACGAAGAAGATGTCTCTTTCAGCTTGGTTCCAGTACCACACTGCTTTATTACCTGTCCAGTGTACCACCTCCAGCCAGACTCGAAGCTGCCCTGCACTACCAGTGAGCTGATAAGTCAAGCAAAAGAATAACACCTACATCAAGTTTAGTGTCATAGCAAAATTTGATATCCACTGAGAAGACCAGGCAGCTACAAGATTACTTAGTGGTCCAAGCATTGCAATGGAGAATGTCACACTGCCATTTTGAACCATGGCAGAACAACTTGGGAGACTATGTGCACCCCACTTACCTGCGATGTCCACACTGCATTCGTACTCTGAGCATCAGTCTTCATTCAGTCATCGGCCAGCAATAAGCATGTTTGATCTAGAGCAAGACTACTGGTGTATGTGTGGTGAAGTTAATGTAAATAAAACACATAAATTCAATTCAATTATACTGGTGTATGCACCAGGGCTTCCAGAGTGTGGGATATTGTGTGGACGATCCCCTGGTAACATGTGTTGAGCAATATGCAAATGATGTACATGTTTACTTCTTATGGAACAAAATAGCCATGCCAGACTGTATAAAACCTGAAATTTTGAGTGACTGTAATATCAGCGAATGTGCAGGTAACCTTTGTCTACCATATATGCATAGTTTTTCATGCACACTACAAAAAATGAACAATCGAATTTTAAGCGAATTGGTCAAGACATTTGATGATGATCCTCAATGCGAGCATTTACGCTCGATGATACTAATGAAAAGTTCGTTGACACATTACAATCTGTTTAAAGAAGCATTCAAAGTGCCACTATGATATGCTGAATCGTGTACTGGAGACATGCAGTGTGCTGTGAACTGCCATGAACCATCCTGGACTGATCTGCAAACTAGGGTGTGTGTGAACAAACTCTGTCCCATTTACAGGTAGAAATTACTCAGTAAAGCCTAGTTTTCGCCATCAAACCTCCTGACCAAGCAGATGGGACTCTATAAATAAAGCAGATATGTTCGTAAATGTTAATTGTCTGTGAACCATGGATCCATAAACATATAGTATGGACTCTAGCAGCAGTGGCTATGCTAGAACAATGGTTACTCATACTTCAGTGACAGTACAACAGAAGAAACCAGTGACTCAACCTCCAGTGACTCATCCAGTGACTCATCCAGTTGTATACCAGTCTGCAACTAGTCTTCTTCTGCCTAGTCTGTGGTTAGCAGCAGTCAACCAGTACAGCCACCATGGACCCTGAATACGATAGTGACAAACCATTTTCTGAAGACTACGAGGAAGATGAAGAAGTGTTCCTGTTGCTTAATCCTTCTAACACCGAGTCGGCACCAGTGCCTACAACAGCAGCAGTTCCACCCTGTGCCATTCCATGTTTATCCACACAGAAGTAGATGCTGTTCCCTTCAAAACATTAATAGACTGATAGGTTGATTTCATGTGTACGAAAAGTAGTAAAACAAATTTTAACTCATGTATTAAGCTCTTTTTTTTGTACAAATGTGAATAAATGTGTGTATGTATGTATAAAACATATATTTCTTAAAATAACCAATGTGCCATAAGTATATTCAAAACTGGTATACACTCAAAAGTGTTATGCAAAGAAAGTTTAGCTACCAAGCAATATTGAAAGTTTTCTTACTAAAGTAAATTTTAGAGGCTGATAAACAGTAAAATCATTACTACGCTTATCATGCCAGTCGATACCAAACACAAGCTTTGTTACATAACCACACCAAACCTGTATGCGCCTTTATTCCCAAACGAATGACTGGCCTATAAACTTGCATCAAAAAATATTTCTCAGTGCCTTTGTTTGTCATATAGAACTAAAACTATTTTAATCGACTAGAATATGACATAATACTTCAGATCCTACCATAGCCCTCCTCCTATACATGCTCGCACAAATTTTATTTAAAACAGATTGTCGCAATCGACTGTATACACCACTGAAACAGAACGGATTGTATAAGTAATTAAACACACATTAATATGTATATAAAACTTTAATTTATTTACTTGTTATATACACTCTATCTTTCTAATTATTTGGTACATTCGATCATTTCATTTCCCTGTTGTTTACAAATCATGGATAGTAGCCAACAGTCTCATATAATACTATAACCCTAATCCTTCAGATCATTGATGATTGAAGATATCTCAACAATGCATGAGAGATCCCCGCGTTTTTGCAGCTGAATCAAATATCTGAGTCCATCAAAAAGTTCATTCGGATCTTCGGGAAATATGTAACGAGCGTTCTTGACGCCTTCTGCTTTCTTCGCATCACTTGTCGAAGGAAACTCGTTGGGGAAATGTGTGGGAACGTCGAAGGGATCATCATCCTTATTTTCAGATACTTCATCAACACTGTCGACATAGTCATTGTCATAAATGCTGTCTTCATTATAGTCTTCGCCTCCTGTTTCATCCTCAATATCGAGTTTACTTTGCTTTGTAGGAGTCACGTGAACATCATGTATATTAAGAGCTGACAACCATTAATTTTGATGTTTGTCGACTTCACACGAACGCCTTGCAAGTGTACATTCCATACATACTGATTCTACCAAACCTCGTAGGTCTCTCATTCCGTCATTAGCATTAACTGTCCTGTCATAATCGTCTGCGGAAACAGTACCCATCGATGAAGCAGGATGTATTGGCGACATCACTTGCTGTCTCCCAGTAGACGAACCCTTGCAGATCGTGACGTGTTCCTTAATTGTATCCCCTTGCATAAATTGCATGCGATCATTGTTGTAATGCTTCATCATGCGAGTTCCTTCGTCGTCTGCGAAAGTTTTATGTAGTGTATTAACAGGAGGTAACGAAGTCATCACACGCTGTTTCTCAGTGGGCGAAAAAACCTTACATTTATCAGCCTTGGTATGTTTATTTAAGTTATCACTTCGAGTGAACTGTCTAGAACACTTATAGTAGCTTAGGAAAGCATGATATGGGTTCTTCAAACAGTCACTTTTCTGATGTCGCCGTACATTGTAACTTTTACTGAAGGTCTTGGCACAGTAACAACATTGTTTTCCATGTAATTTTTCAGCAGTAGGAGAAGGTACACCCATAGAGGTAAGCTCCACAATCATTGGCTTGCAACGCCTTCAAGCATATGTAAATTAATACACTTGTACCACTCCATAGTGCTGACTCCTCAGTTGTGACTCCTCATTGCTGACTCCTGCCGACTGACTCCTGCAGACTGACTCCTGCCGACTGAGTCCTGGAAAGATGTTACTGATTTGGCAGGTTAAATAACAACTAACATATGAGGCATGAATATATTAATTTATATATGCAGATAATTCATCGCGTTCATTGAATGTCGTGTCAAGTATCAGTCATCTGCCGTATGGGGCATGGCCGATGTTGTTTTACAAGCTATTGTCTGATGAATTCTCGAGATAAACGAACAGACGCTGGATAACTCACCACCCATACCGCTCACTGGCGAGTATGCCCATGGTAGTCAATGTAGCACCATCCGATCGGGACTCGAACCGACGAAACACTCGCCATCATCTTCGATGCCCAGAAGCATGTCTCCCTGTTTGCGTAGCATTTCACGAACCATTCATCCAATGTACGAACTTTCTCTCTTGATTTCATTTTACGAAACACATTGTGAACGAAGAATCTAATTGGAGGAACATTTCTTGTACTGATCTTTTAAGGAGCCCGGCTTATGCTCACAGAAGTCACTCTTCCATACATTTGAAATGTTTAAAAATAAAGAAAAATTTTAATGTGAAAAATACGAGAGCACTCTGAGAAAACCCAAATACAATTTCTCGCTAGAAGAAATCGCATGTAATTGGAAAAACTGCAGATGCCGCTATCGATACATACACATTTTATATATTTCTTTAATATATTTGTAGGTATGTATATGACGTATTTTTAAACATATATACTGTATAATTATAA
>NQII01009521.1:0-50129 GCA_002778355.1 Clitarchus hookeri | reverse complement strand
AAAGTGGTAAAAAATAAAATGTCGGTGTTTGGTTTGAAATGCGTTCCATTTTGGTTGGCATCCAACTGAAACCATAATGTTGTGCCAATGTAGAAAATACAATGTTGGTGTTTCGTTGGAAACATGTTCGATTTGGTTGGTGTTCTGCTGAAAACACAAAGTTGGGTCAACGTCGGCCCGAGTGTCATTTTGATATCAGGCCAAAGTAATTTTTCCAATGTTGGCCCAACCTTGGAGCAAATTTGGGCTTACGTTTGTCATACAAAAAATTTCTACCGGGGCTATTATTGTATTACACGAAAAGGAAATGCAGGACTATAGTCATAATTCTAGATTTTATCGAAATTTTCAGATCGCAATAGCCCAATCGAAAGAAAATTTCATGGCATACAAGTCTGAAATTTCTGCCCTAACCTCTCTCTTGCCTCGAACAAAACATGGCATTATTTATTTTGGAGGAAAATTTTGAAAACTATGTTTGGCACCCTCAGCAAAAAAATGTTGCCCTATTGGAAAATCGACTAAATTATCTGGCAAATAATCAAGATGAAGTTTCTGCCAATTTGGCTTACTTCATAATTCTACTGCGTAATATGGAAGACCAACTTTTGAATAAAATCAAGAAAATTCAAGTGCAAACAAAACTTTCAATGAAGGATTTCACCGAATGATGCTACTTGATTTTCAGGTTGATCTTAATACCACGTTACTCCGTGTTATCGAAGCTGTGTCCAATGCTAGATTGAACACTTTTGATTTGAAACATGACTTTATAACCAGTGTTCACGGTACATTGAGCTCTACTTTATTAAATCCAATGTCTTTTATAAACACTTTGATCAAGATCCACCACCTAATTGTTTTACCACTATACATGATAGCCCCTGTAACCCCTGCTAATCTGTATATGTTTTATTGTCTTAGTTCAGTGCAAGCTGTAATTTACAATACAATTAACAATACATATTTAGATATTAGTGAGGATGTTCCATTAGCCAATAATGATAGCCTCTTTGAAAGATACCGTAACTTCCCCTTGCCCATTCTGGTTGATAACTTGAAACAGTATTTGTTGTCATAAGTGAATGAATTCCTTGTTGTTAGACCAGACAGAAAGTTATTTGTTCCACTGAATCATAATGGAAACACCCTCTGTCCTCCTGTCTTCCCATGTTATGTTGATAGTTACGAATTCAACCTTTTCTGTGGAAAATCATATTTGAACATCTGCGACTAATCCATTGTTAACCTTGAATTTTATTAAAAAAAAAAAAAACTTCCTTTTGGTTATTTGCCACGATATTCCCTCTGGAAATCACCCTTCTCTGTAGCCCTGCTACTGATTCAATTGGTCCTTTCACAATCTCCCTGAACGGGAGTGGATATATTGGTAATGCTTCTCATTGTGACATAGTAAGTCCATACATAAAAAAATTTGGTCTTGTTTGTTCAGCCGTTCACATAAATCTAATCCTACCCATAATCCATGTTCCAAAACATGCTCCTAACCTTACGTCTCTGCTGTTTTCAAAATTTCCTAACCTTACCTTGAATGGCCACTTGGTTATGGAATTTGATGCCCTGTTGGCATTCCAACCACATGATAAAAAATTCCATAAAAATGCTTCATCTTCTCCGTCCAGTACATGCCCTTTCAAGTACTCCTGACTTTAACCTAGTATCCATTGTTGTTTCTTGCAGCATTACTGTCCTTTGCCTAGCCTTTGTTATTAGTTATGTCTTATATTCTGGACTCTTTCAAATCATCCAACTCTACAACCAACCTCTTCCCCTTCCCTTTCTGAAGGAATCCTTATGGTTACTCTACCTCCTGCTCCACAAGAATCTAAGGTATGACTTTGAATGTATTGTAATGGGTTACTTGTCAACTTTTTTTAATGGGTAAGTTAGTGTATTAACTTAGTATATTATGTTGTATATCTGGGATATTCGTAACCAGGAGGAGTGTGTGCCATTCTGTTGTACCATTAGTGTTTTTATTATGCCTATTTGGTATTTGCCCTTATTCGGGTAGAGTTCTCTGTTGTTTGGCAAAATCTTGTCGTCCTTAATTTTCTGCTTTTAATTATTGGTTAGCAAATTATGAACTGCATTTTCNATTTTTAAATATAAATTTGAATTTTGTAAAAAAATAACACTAAAATATTATTTTGGCATTACTTATAAGTTGTTAAAGTAGTAATTTTCACATTTAATTTGATTTACTGTTTCATTAAAATTGTTCATTTTTGTTTTTATTTTCTCACTGAATAATATAAAAGTGTGTTGTCAACTCGTCAGTATTAAAGTTTCGAATCGTGCTTAGAACTTTGAGTTATCATTGTTTTGCCTCTGAGGTTTTGCACTTTGTTTGACTGTGTTAAGATGGCAGCACAGGTATTGTACTGTGGTGTATAAAATCACCCGTGATTGTTGACATTTTGTGGTATAATGTAATAATTATTTATTTTTATCAATATGATTATTATCTACTGTTGGGTCTCCAAAAAAAATCATGAATAAATAATTTGTGAAAAACCTTGGATAAAAGTAAAACATTACTAATCAATCTACTTGTAATTGTGACAGCGAGTTCTTCTGCAATTTGTTCTTTTGTCGAACCACAACTCTGTGGATTTATCATTTCCTGTGCGTTACACCATGGTGCTTACGAGGCCTTTTTCTCTTCTCAACATTCTCGTCCTGTAGTTGACTCTGCTTTTCTTAAGCTCTGCTGTTTATTAATTTAAAAAATGTGGAAGCAAACATTCCAGTACCACCTTAGGTAATTTTAATGTAAATCTTTATCTACCCACCCAAGTTTTTGTAAATTTTTTTGTGTGGGGAAGTTATAACCTGTTGATTATATTTTATATATAGTGCGGTTCAAGTCGTGGTCAAACTTTCCAGCCATGATATACTAGCTGACTTCTCGAGCATACTCTCCATCTTCACAAAATTAACATGTAACTTTTCTTCCTCCAGCCCGATGGCAGTTAATCTGGTTTGCGGCAGTACCTATCTAAACAGGAAAGCCTGCATGTTGTAATTTTTTAACCTTTTGCTATCCAGACTACAAATAAATATTTTAAAAACTAAAATTTTTTGCTTTGCATTTGTTATAAAAAGCATGTTGTAAATTTCTTTATATTTTCTTTATTCTGACCACAAAGAAATCTTTTGCAGAGACTATAAAAATTATGTATACACCTTTTATGGATAATTCCACAGAGAGGTAAACAAAAAAATTATGTTGTGGCTATGTAAAGTATATTTAACGAATACTATGAGGTGCACCTCTTTAACATTAATATGAAATTTATACTTTTCTCATGTCACATGCATTGTTATTAATGCAAATGTGTTTTGAATCATTGTTACCACAAAAAAATTAAAAAAAAAAAGAATACTTGACTATATGTACATCTCAGCAACAAAGAAAATATACAGTATAGTCCCAAAATATTTGTTTATTTACTTATTATAATTTTTTATTAACTTTAAATTAATTTGCCTTCATAACCATCCTTGTAAACAAAGTTTTAGTTGTTTTCTTATGATGGGTAGTGATTAACAGTTTACCTATTAAGGATGACTTTCAGACTTGGACAATGTTTAACATGAACGAGAGTAACTAGATCCAACAACTACGTTGATCACCTTCGGTCTGGCGAATTTTGTATTGCTGGGATAATTACGATCCCTGGTACGTGGTTTGTGTGACTGAGAGGGGCTCACTGCCATAAAATCAGAAGTAGTAAAAACGACGAGTAGTTAAACTAGAATGGCGTTGACTGAACGACAAACACCAGCCCCTAGGAAGAGTTGTGCCTGTTATATTAGCTGACATTTGTGATAACTAGTCTAAAGTCTTGGTTCACTCTGTTACGTTTAAGGGTTAACCATGCTACTTGTAAGTGGATGCAGGTGATGAAATTTCTTTGTCTGGACCACGACTTGCAGTTACACACCTAAGTGGTAAAAGTGTACGAAACTTGGGAGAATGCAATGTTGATATTTTAATCGACCAAGATGCATATGAATTATGTGTCCACGTGGTCGAATCATTGTGTAACCAGTATGATGGTATTCTTGGCTTTAATTTCCTGAAACTCAACCATGCAATTAATAGTATAACAAAGCAGAGGCTTTAACCTTCGCAACACATCGTATATGTTAGGCAGAACATCTGATAGAGAGTCCGTAAGTATGACAGTCGTGTTCATGGGAGTAGCTAACCCATTTCAACCTACTGAACTCATACAGGACATCTGTAAGTTGCTGAGGACTTGATGCCAGACACAGGAAAGTGAGTCCAGGTAAATGTTGTTCTCCCAGTGTGTGTTGGCAGTGATGTTGTTCTTGTCAAACCTGGTTTGGAAAATGATTTCCTCAATGTTAAGCACTGTTATGTTGCCAGAATCATCAGCCATGTATCTAATGTTAATCGTAACAAAGTGGTGCGGTTGTAAATTGCCACATGAGTCAAACAGCAGTCAATATTCCTTCAGGTACTAAGTTATAAACAGTGCAATTGTTGGAGCCTGATATCCTCCCTTGTAATGATGTTAATCCTCTAGCAGCCACAGAATTAATAACCCTGAGAAAGTCAGTGTCCACATCAGTACTGCCAGAAGTGTTCTACATAGTGACTCTTGTAAAAATAAAAGCAATAATGAGATAAACTCCTCAGATAACTTAAGTCACGTATCAGTTTAGGATAGGCAGATTCTTGAGCCGATTCTGACTGAATTTGCAGATATTTTCAGAAAACGAGATAGTCTTCCAGTAACCCAATTTGTGCAGCTTACAATTCATACAGGAGATGCCCTACCCATATCCAAGAAAGAATACTGAGTGCCACATCATCAACAACAAATATTTCAGGACATGTTTAATGAACCGTTATCGTCATATTTTATATTACTTCGAGACCCTAGCGACCATCCATGGTCCTTTCCTATGGTTAGTGTGAAGACGAAATCACCATCTGAAGAACCTAGCTTTAGATTTGGTTTAAACTACATGTATCTTAATAAGGTGACAGTGCCAGCCATTCATTCTCTCCATAACATAGTAGAGACAATTGATAACCTTGGAAAGTGCACTGATTTTCAGTTGTTGACCTCACTTTTGGGTTTTATCTAATAGATATTCATCCAGATGACAAGCCAAAACATATTTCATCACCATAACACGATTTTACAAATATATTCGTTTGCCATATTGGCTAATTAATGGATCGGTAACATTCAGAAGAATTACGGATAATGTGTTTAGGAGTCTTCAAACTCCGCAAGCAGTGGTGTCTATTAATCATGTCGTTGTCTTTGCTAAAGCCATGCACGAGCAAGTCGAACTACTAAGGGGTGTTTTTTCAGAGGTTACAGGCTGCTACTCTTGTCTTTGTCTCTTGAGAAGTACAAATTTGCAGTACCAGAAATATACTACCTTCGTCACATTTTCACATCAAAAGAGGTAAAACCTGATACTAAATTGATAGAGGCTGTTGCAAATTATCCAGCACAAACTGATCTCAAGGAACATCAGTCATTTTTGGGCCTTTCCAACTTTTACACGCACTTCATCAACAATGTGCATACATTGCAAAGCAACTACCTCGATTGATGAGGAAATATATCAAGTTTGTTTGAACTCCCGAATGTGAGAAGGCAATGGAGTGGTTGATAACTTTATTCACTTCATTACCAGTGTTAATCTACCCTGATTTCAGTCAGCCATTCACCCTATCTAAATATGCAAGTAATGTTGTTATATGATGTGTTTTGTCACAGTTGTTTTATTGAAAAGAGAATCCGGTTGTTTATGCCTCTATATAACTGAATAGGGCAGAACTGAACTACTCAGTCACTGAAAACAAGCACTTCAGCACAGTTTGGGGAATCAATCATTGTAGGTGTTACTTGTATGGGAATCCCTTCTATGTAATTAAAGAAAATTCCAGTTTGAAGTTGCTTCTTGGGTTGAAGGACCCAAATGGACATCTCATGCTTTGGGCACCATGACTAAACAAATGCAGTTACACTTCGGTGAATCGTCCTGGAAATTTGCATGGAAATGCAGATGCACTGAGTCGTAAGATTCGTGTTGCCGATATTGTTGTGGAAGAAGACATGCTGGTAGCCCAACAGCAAGATCATGCATTCCAAGAATGGATGTTGCAAACTGAATTTGTTAGTACTGATTGTGTGCTGTACAAAGAAACTTAAAATAGCAAGACAATTGTTTTGCCAGTGTCCAAGCGCGCTGCAGTGCTGAAGAAGTGCCATAACTCATTATATTCATGCAGTGAGGTAGGAAAACATCAAAGCAAAGAGTCGCACAGATATAATGGTAGTCCAAACGACAAGAATATGTTTACAATTGCATAAAAAGCTGTGTCTCATGTAACTTACCTGCTTAGACATGAAGGTATCGTCTACCTCGTTCTGGGCAAGGAAACATCAGACCGTCCCTTCACATTGGCGTGTCGAATGTGAGCTCGCTACCCCCTCACAACCTTAAACCGAGAGTTACGAACGCCATCCAAACCGTAACACCCAACATGTTTGATTATCACGTAGATGTCGCTCAGGCCACTCATGGTGGTCACATTGAACATTTGTGAATGCATGGTAAACAAACTTCACGGTTCCACGGTTCATTTGATTAGTCAATCAAGGTTGTAGGTTGTTTGGTTCTGACATTATAGACCTTCAAAGTTGGGGTATTTTTTATACTCAACCTGTCTAGATACACTGATAATACACCAAGGCTCATTTTCTTTGATGAATTTTACAAATTAATTATCGAATTGTTTGAGATGCCTATGAGTATGAATGTCAACCTACATTATCGACTTAAAGAAAATGTAGTCGGCATAAAATATATGTTATATTCTGTTACTGAAAATTATATATATATATATATATATATATATATATATATATGTGTGTGTGTGAAATTATTCTTAAATAAATATATTTTAAGTTATGATGAGAATATTAACACATGATTTTTAAGAAAAATATTTTTTTGGTATATTGCAATGTGAAATAAATAGATTATTTTAATTTGTCTCCGTAAATATTTTGAAGTTACTTCAACAAGAGTCAAATATTTAAATATCACTAACGCAATTCGCCAATTTTCTTTCGCAAGGTATTTTTTTTAATCAGAAATCCATGAAATTGGTGCTGGTCATCCGGACACAGTTACTAGACACTACAACCACTCGCGTCATCCCGCAATATGTTTGGGCGACTGGCGTCAGCCGGACTACGGGTTCACTATCCCGTGTGCAGGCTGCAGTTAACATCATAGCACAGATGGTGTTGTTCGATGTTATGCAGTAACCAGGAGGCTTGAAGAGATGAGAAGTATTGCATCAAGCAAAGATATTTAGTTTGCCGCCTAGAGAGGCGCGTGGGTGATGTAAAAATCGATGAGGCACTACGGTCGATGCCGGGCGGTGCATATAATGCGATATCGCATCTATATGCAAATTTGTGAAACCGCGTGCAGTGTTCCCATCGTACCGCTGGAACTATGGGTATTTAAGGTAGAAGTAAAGTGGATCTCCTTAAAGTGATGCAACAATCAACACAGTAAATGCAGAACACTTTACAAAGTACTGTACAAATTTCCAAAATCGTTAGAAAAATTTGGCATGAGTTTCATATGAAAGATAAGTGTTTATAATTTTTTTAGTGTAAAATACGTTACAGTAGTAAGTTTCTTTAACGGTCAAATTAATTAATTAAAAACTAAAATGTCCATTTTTACTTAAGAATGTGCGTTTTTCTTCTCTGAATGAATTACAAAGTTAGTTTTACTAAAAAAACCTTCATCAAATCAAATTAGCAGTTTTTTTATATGCTTGTATCTGAGAAAATATTCGCATAACATATTATAGGTGTGCTAAAAGTTAAGTTTATGAAAAAAATTTGCAATATATATTACACATGTTGACTAAATTATTAATTTTTAAAATTTAAAATAATCTCAAATACAACTTTTTTTTTGCAATCAGACAAAGATGTTAATGTATAATTTTATATAAATCAATCGCAGTAACAATAACATGACAAATAACTGTACAATCTTGGAAGTATATAAAAATTCTATAATATACCTAGGAAGCTGCTTCTCTTGTAGCGCAGTGGTAGTATGTAGAACTACGTGAAGATGTCGAAAGATGAATGAACAGGGAGGGTGAGGTGGGGATGTGCGCGATAACAGGCCTGGCAATGGGTTGTGAACAGTTGGAAGAATTCTGAGCACCTGTCTACCTGCAGAGGCGGAGAGGGCGCATGTCTACCTGTGTCTCTGGCTATCGTCACGAGCATTTGCTGCTGCCTAGAAAAATTACAGTGATGCAACTAATGCGATCATGAGCGACCAACAATTGCAGGTGTATATTATTATGCCTGTTGTCATGCAGCCAAAAACAAATATCCTTTTAATATGTAAATCGCACACATTTCACTTATCTCAATATGAAACTAAAATTTGATTCTGTAATTACTGTAAACTTACAATTATGGAGGTTGTCATGCGTAAAACACAATAAAATGTAGGTACAGCACACAACAAAAATTGCAATGTATGTACTTGTCTATACAATGGCATTTGAAAGAAATGGTTATGTGTAAAATCGATGAAAATGTGATTGAAAAAGAATAATATTTGTGAGCGATTAATAAAATTTCAATCTTATTGTTCACGCAATTTATGGAAAAAAAAAATACATATATAATTTTCTGTAGTCTTCTTCGAACTCGCTTTCTTCGTAGAGCTGTAACTATCTGCAGCTGTCAAAATTTAAAAGAAAATAAACTGTATTTCTTGTATAGATTGAACACTGAAGAGACAAAAAAAACGGGTATAGGCGTGCGTATGCAAATAACAGAGGTACTGAACCAATCAGAGTAACGCGATGCGGTCGGCAGCGCCTATATAAGACAACAAGCGTCTGGTAAATATGATAGATCGGTTACTGCTGCTACAATGGCAGGTTATCAACATTTATGTGAGTTTGAACGTGGTGTTATAGTCGGCGCACGAGAGATGGGACATTGCATCTCCGAGGTAGCGATACAATTTGGATTTTCGCGTACGACCATTTCACAAGTGTACCGTGAATATCGGGAATCCGGTAAAACATCAAATCTTCGACATCNGGAAAAAGATCGTGAACGAACGGGACAAACGACGACTGACGAGAATCATTAAACGTGACAGACGTGCAACCCTTTCTCAAATTGGCGCAGATTTCAATGCTGGGGCATCAACAAGTGCCAGCGTGCGAACTATTCAACGGACCATCATTGATATGGGCTTTCGGAGCCGAAGGCCTACACGATATTAGGCAGGTGTACCAGTTTTTTGGCTCTTCAGTGAATTATATGTGATAGAGTAATGTACGTAATTTTATAAAAGTCATAGTGTTATAGGCTGAAAGTATTGTAAACGTATTATATACTGATTTGAATAATATTTTTGTGAAATTTTCAATTAGTTTTTGTAATATGCCATAATTGAAAATAACTTTAAGTATAATTTTTGATGTAAGAACATAGGCGTTACTATTTACTTCTAAAGTAAATTTTTTATACTCTGTTCAAAGAGAAACTAAATACGCGTTATTTTCATTTCGAGCTGTAATATTTTGTCCACTGGAAGAAAATGCGTCTAATAGTCCGCGTGAACATCCTTACTGTACGGAAATTGTCGGACAAGCATTTGAAGCGACTGTAATGTGTTATGCGCGTAAGTATACGAGTAAACACGTTAGCAACATATACACACGCATAACATTTTTCCAGTTAAACTTGACTAATACATGAATAAAGTGATAAGGTCCATGACGATGCCGATTTTACATATACACATAAAAATTTATCCTAAGCAAGTATTTAAAAAAAAACACGGTGCATGTATCCCACTAACATTGTTCAACGTGGGCAGAATAAGGACAAAGTGCTGTTTATAATGGAACGTTTAGGCCATCCGTAAGTCCTTTTTTAAAATATACTGTCTCCACCCACTCACACAGACAGACAAAACTCTCGGATAGCAGTATATATAGAGAGAAAGGAAGTATACAGTAATACACTTTAACTCTTTTTACATACGCTCAAAAATAAATAAGACGAGATTCAGCCTACCTCATAAAAATGTTTTCCATTAATTTAAGAAAATTTTGCTTAATGTTTTGCTTTCATCAGCCCTTCTACTGTGATTTCAGGGATACCCACCCACGTGAAACACTTGTTCTCATTTATCCGTTTTAAAGGCATCCGACTCTTTTCAGTGAATCCCCTACAATAAAATTTTTATTTTAGGCGACTTCATACATTAGAATATTAAAAAATAAAAGACCAAACAATCCTGAAAAAATTACACCCAACAACAACACATTTTGCTGCAAGTCAATAGNTTTTTAAAAATGTGTGTTTGTGTGCGCGCGTGTGTGCACAAAAGAGAGGGAGAAAAAAGGGCGTTGGAAATTATGCGTTCATGCGAGCGTGAATACACACACACTCACTCTCTCTCTCTCTCACAAACACACAGAGAAGAGCAGAAGCCTTATTGTTGGTGTTGGATATATGCATATGTATTTCTTACCCCGGTTGTATTGTAGTTTATCCGTGTAATATCGTAGTAGCACACCAGTGTCATTCGTAACATGGCCGACAAATCTATGAACTCTATGAGTTAGGACCAGGCAAGTCATGCGTACATTAATTTAGAACTAGTGAGTTAACGAGTGAAACAGAAACCTTTGTATGTAGGTGTAACTGTAAATTAATTTCACTAATTCAGTTAGTTAGTTATTTTTTTATAATTAAGTGATGGTGTTAACGGTAAAGTGATCACTTTTTAAAAAAAAATTCCTTTGTCCTTAACTGTGCTATATTTCAGAAAACACATTGTGACTGGAATGGTCTCTGTAGAGTTGGAAATGATTTCTATATTTCAACGTCGAATCACAAGTATAACATTTGAATCAGTGGAAAGTGATTTTTTAAATGAAGTTTTTATTTGCTTTATGCGCGTAAGTATACGAGTAAACACGTTAGCAACATATACACACACATAAAATTTTTCCAGTTAAACTTTACTAATACATGAATAAAGTGATAAGGTCCATGACGATGCCTATTTTACATATACACATAAAAATATATCCTAAGCAAGTATTTNATGACGATGCCGATTTTACATATACACATAAAAATTTATCCTAAGCAAGTATTTAAAAAAAAACACGGTGCATGTATCCCACTAACATTGTTCAACGTGGGCAGAATAAGGACAAAGTGCTGTTTATAATGGAACGTTTAGGCCATCCGTAAGTCCTTTTTTAAAATATACTGTCTCCACCCACTCACACAGACAGACAAAACTCTCGGATAGCAGTATATAGAGAGAGGAAGGAAGTATACAGTAATACACTTTAACTCTTTTTACATACGCTCAAAACTCAATAAGACGAGATTCAGCCTACCTCATAAAAATGTATTCCATTAATTTAAGAAAATTTTGCTTAATGTTTTGCTTCCATAAGCCCTTCTACTGTGATTTCAGGGATACCCACCCACGTGAAACACTTGTTCTCATTCATCCGTTTTAAAGGCATCCGACTCTTTTCAGTGAATCCCCTACAATAAAATTTTTATTTTAGGCAACTTCATACATAAGAGTATTAAAAAATAAAAGACCAAACAATCCTGAAAAAATTACACCCAACAACAACACATTTTGCTGCAAGTCAATAGAATTTAAGGCAGCATACATGAAGCCGTGCTCACAGTTGACAAAGGTAGTTTTATGGATGCCTTCACATGCCACATGTTACTAGACAAACACAAAATCGAATTCGCTACTCCTTTAAAATTCTAAACGATACGACACAAAGCCGTCCTCCGTGTGGCGTACATCGTTTATTGGGATGTCCCAATGTGTTAACTTTTTCATCGCTTGTCGGACAAAAACGGACTCAAGTCAGCACGTTAGAAGTATCAATTGGAATATGTGTGGTCTGTTCTTCCTGTTTCGAAATACGTTTTGATTTCTTGACACTGGAGTTTTTAGAGCAAGCTGCAATGCTATTATTATCAGTAGTATAAAGTTTTCTTTGTTTTTTAATTATATGCTGTTAGATTTCGTAAACATAAGTAACGACCGTCAAATTTGTACCTTCTGAACACTTTTATCTTTGTAGGCGCCGCGCTATGGATCCTGACAGACAGAAATCGTTTAGTCTTAAAATGGCCAGACACAAATTTTTACACATACCGGTCAGACGTTTTCGTCTGAAGTAAGTATAACACTTGACGTATGTAAAGTTATTTACGTCATGTGTGCGTACATATACTGCATTTTAAAATCCATGGGAAAAGTCGGAAATTTGGATGGTATTTTTATATTAAATATTTATGTTAAAGAATTTCATTACGTGAAATGAGGCACAGTTTGAAAGTTCTGCTGTCACGTGTTTTTAGAACAAAAAAAAAAGTGTGACATTTTGCGAAGTGATTTCATTATATTTTCTTTGTTTAACGAAAAAGAATATTGTGTTATCGGTGGTGTGTTGAAAAAATTAGTTTGATGTCTTTGGAAAAATGCCACCAATCAGGCGTCGAAATATCGGTCAGTTTGAGAGTTCTGCTGTCACACGTTTATTGCAAAGTAATTTCATAATTTTTTTTTTGTTTAACGAAAAAGAATATTGTGTTATCGGTGATTCACGAACCCAGACAGCATTCTCATAAAGAAAAAAATTGTAAACAAACATTTCCTTGGGTTTACGGTGAAAAACGGGTATGTGCAATAGGTATTATCTACGAAATCGTTCATAATTATCATGTACGTTTCATCTTGAAGCATGGGACAAGATTTAGAAGTTCTGTTTTCAACACTTATTCTTTCAATAAAATCTCATAATTGTAAAATTAGTTACAAAAATTACACAACACATCCATCTCGCTACGTAGTAACACGATCTCGTTCCGTGTAACATCTTGAAGTTTATGAGGTTTATGTATCCAAGGTTTCGTAACGTAAATTTGATATGCAAATTACATTTATAATCTAAGTTATTTTTAACACGCCATGTAACATCTCTTAATGCCAGGAACTGGGAAGGAGAATAAACATTTGTTGTGTGCTATAACAACATGCAATTAAAATTATGCTCTTTGAAGCAATCAAATATTTATTGACGTTTTAAATATGAAGAGCTCATTTAGTCGTAATCTATCTCTGAACCTGTGACATCTTTCTGTGACAAAATATGAAATAACATTCTAAAATATATGTTTAATAAGAACACTTTGTCACCCTTATTTAAGTAGTTATAAGAATTTCATACATTCCTTCAATTGTGACTTTGGGTTTATGTTTTTTAATTTTTTTGTGAAATTGTTGACAATGTACGTAGGTATTTCTGTAATTGCAAAAACATAAAAAATAAAATAAAATTAATAAATATTAATTGAAGATTTTCTGTGCTATACCAAATGTTTTCTAAGTAACATAATTTGGTATATCCATTTCCAAAGAGTCATCATTACGAAAATAATTGCGGAGAAACAAAGGAACATAATTGGTATGTGCTCTACAAATTGCAAAATTGTTATTAATTATTGTAAAATGGTTTATAGGGAATTCTACATTTTGTATAAACAGTTTATTCTATTTCACAAACGAGTGCGCCTTTCTTACAGCCAGTGTATAGTGGTGTATCATAAATTATATGAATAACATTCCACCTAGAACACCTTAAATCAGCTGATGCACATCTCCTTTTTTCACTAATTTTGTTGTATTTGTTTCAACGACAATATAAGATATATATTTTTTCATTTAACATTAAAATACTTTCGAACCAGGCGGCTGCTATTTTTCAATCAGCGAGAAAAATTACAACTCCAGATTATTTAGGGTCGTTTACTTCCTGTTTACAAACAAAAGTTTTCTTCGTACGTAAAAAAATTAAGAAACTTTTTAAATGCTTGGATATAACGATTTAAAAAATGTCTTCAGGCTTATTTAACAACTTTGAAAGACTGAAAATGTTACATCTGATTCAGTACCTTATTTGGTGTTGTCAGATGGCTATGTCGGAAATGTTGTTGGTTGGTAACATACATGCATACATGGTATACGTACGTATAGCAGCAAATATACGTTCATGTAGGTAAATACTGGTATCGTGCACACCTGACACACAGCAGTACACATAAGAATACACATAACACATAAGACTAACTCTTCAAGAAGAGTGAGGTATGCGAGGAAAATTAACATGCTATAAAAATACTGCTTCTTCACGCGCGTTACATAACTGAAGAACAGCGTTCTCGAGCACGAATTACTTACCAAAGCCTTCCACAAAGTGTTTCCAAATTCCATTTAAAACTTTTAAAAAATGTGGAAACAAAAAAAAAATGCAGTTTTTGCTATGCAGTGGAAATGTAACTTAGTTGATTTATAAATGTCACCTGATTTAAGTAATTTTTTAAGTTTTCTGTCTACAACAGTTTTGTAAGGCTATTTGTTTTTTAAACCGTTTACGTAAATAACCACCTGCTTTTCATATAACGTAAAAGTAACTTACTGAACAAATATGTTAACATACCTGTTACTTGTTTCTTCTTATTAAAAATTTTATTTTCAAGTCTTACGTATTTTTTGCGGTATAACAGCTCTATTTGCACTTCACCAAATATGTACATTGTAAATTATAAACCATTACATTAGTCATTACTATGCCCGGGGAAAAGGAATTACTTTTTAAAATAAGACGTAAAGAAAAATTTCGAGGAATACTATTTATTTATGAGTCTTTTGTTTGGTGGTGAAGTTGAGGCAGCAGTCTTGTCTTACTTACACACTTTTAAACCCCAATATAAACTTTCGATTTATAGTTCACAGAGAAAAAAAAATGTTACGTACAATAAATGAAATACAAAAGCTCCAGAAGTTTGTTGTGATAAATTTTTCAGAACCTTATTATAATGCTATTTTACTCTTACATTTACAGATTTAAAATATAGCAGTTTATATTTGTACGTTCAAACTAACACAAGTAATATAGGTTTCTCGTTAAATATCCCCAGCAATTTAAAGTATAACACTTGTAGGTTACATTAATGATTTTTTTTGTGCACTATTTTGTCCGGTGGGGCGCTATCGTCACTTATACAGTCCATCAAATAAAATCATTCGTTGCTACAAAATATTTTGCGGAAAATTTTATGTAAAACGCATATCAAAATATTATCAAAATACGTATTACCACAACGTTAGAAGTACTACTGTATCAGCAGATAATTAGACGAGAAAACCCGGCCGAAGTTTTTAAAAACATTTTCACTACATTTGCAAATACAAAAAAAAATTTGTAACATTATATAATTACAGAACAAGATATTTAGTACAAACATTATGCACTAACATCGTGAAAAATAACAGAATTCTAGGTACATTTCCCGGAAATAAACAGTGCCAATATAAGTTTCATTATCAAATGGTACTGCCATAATTTTATATACAAGTAAAAATAGCGAATCTTAAATTCTCCCAACCTATGTAATCAATAGTGAAAAGTTTACAAAAATGTATTATTGGCTTTTCCAATGTGCCTATCTTCCTTACCGGCATGTGTGTTGTCATACACATAGGCGGAGTACTGCTAACTCAACACCTCGAGAGGAGAAGATTGGGCCGTCTCGCCTGTTTCGAGTAACGGTACTCCGGAGGGTGGCACGTGACGTCATTGCGATGCAGTGCTCTCCCGAGTCTAGGGTCGCCCGTGCGTCATTTATTGCTAGTTTCGGACCGTGGTTTAACTTAACCTGGGGCTAAATTATTGAGACTGTTGGGAATTATTTCTCTAGAAGAAAGACGTGATTCCGCTATTGGAATGCCTAGAGCCAATTTTTGAACACTGGGTAGCGGAATCGTATACCGGAATCGGTCCATGAAGTGTCGAACTGAATCTGACAACAAGGTAGCCGCCGGAATCGCCATTCCTCTTCAGATTTGTCTATAATCCTTTGTATGATGTAGGAAACTTGAAAATATACTGGCGCGTTGTTTAATATAAATATAATTAACAAAGGAAAGTATAATTATTACCAAATGTCAAATTATCAAGGCGTTTACATATCTATAAAAAATTGTGTAAACAAAGTTAAGTTGGTAGGTGAAAACTGATAGAATTGCTAAGAATATCAGGTGAAATATTATACGAAAATGCTGAAACATAAAATACACAACGAAATCAATTTTGCAAGAAAAGCTGTAGTCATGAAACGTAGTTAGTACTGTGAATCAAAACGTAATAAATTTGTTTCAGACATGCAAACATTAATGAAAAATATTTTATAGTTTACATCCATAGCCGGTATGTTAGCAGAAATTTTGTAATGGTATATTTACACCCGAAAAATATAAATTTTTATAGTGTTGCTTTTTAATTTGCATTTTATCATTTGTTACAGTATGGTAAAGCGTTTTACTGTTCTTTCGTAAATAAAGTTACGATAAAGTAATTAAAATATAAAAGTTCCTTAAATATATAATGAATTAATACCAAACCGTTATCTAGCGGTAATATGAGATAACTCTTTAACATTTTCTTTCATGGGCTAAGTTATTTAATTGGCAAATATTGGTATCGTTACATCAATAAAAGTATATATAATTTGAGTATATTTGTTTTATTAGGCTTGACTAATATTTATCAGTTATCTTCAGCTAATTCTGGAGGATATTCTGCGGAATGATTCCATGCGCATGAAACGCGATGTTCATCAAACTTTTTCTTGCATAAGCTAATGAAGAGTTTATTTTTATATAAATCTCTTTCGTGACACTAATATAAATGTATCAAAGAAAAGAATATGTTTGACATTTATTGCAAAACGGTAGCTGTACCAACATGCAAACGAGTATTAGATACAAGTTTTACTCCCTTTGCTAGAAGTCGTGTTGCTAGCTTCCCCAAACACATTTTTGCTATCGCATAGAGAAATCTGCTAGAGGCGGTGGTACTTAGGAGGCGGGCGGCAGNGAGAGACGGGTGGATGACCTGGCCTGCTCACTGACACTCCGTGGTTCTGAGAATGGATGACAAGCTGTTTTTGATTGAGAAAGGGGGGGAGGTGATATGACTGTGGGGCCATCTAGCGGATGGTTTGGAAGTATTTACAAATCAGTTGGCAGTGCGCTCTGGGCGACAGAGAATCACACTACCTCCCACTTGTCCTTTACCTTAAGCGTTGACCCTATGATTTTATTGGTCGCGACACTGTATCAAAGTCCAATGCACTCCTCTGTCGTAGTTTCGCATGCATCCAGTGCATATATTTTGAAAACAAAGCTGTCTGAAAGAGCCGTGTTCAGCCATGTAAGATGGCATTTAAAAAATGTTTCTAATGCGTGTGATGTAATGAATATACCATACATGACTAGTCTGAGGCGAGTTTTCTCTTTACATATAAGCATTTTGGCCGCAGGTTTAGTGGTTTTATAAAAAAAAACGGTATTTAAAACACACTGCAACGCAGTTCAAGCACCAGGGAGACGGCCGCCTTAATCTCGGTTCTGCATTACAACGGACGACTGTCATGCGTGAGTTTGGTGACGCCGAAGCGTGAGTACGCATCCTGCCAATGTTGTAAAGCAGTGTTTCTCGTAGTCTCTTTACCATGGACCACTTGGTACAGACTATCAACCTTACAAGCACCACCTAACTATATTTCTTACACCCATGTACCCAAACTTAGGAGAAGTATTTTTATATTGTCATTAAAATACATGTTCTAAAAAGTTGATACGTAATTTTAACGTTTATAACTTAAAAATAAAATAATTAACAGGATAGTTTTCTTACATATTATAAATGTCACGAGAACATGGCACATCACAGAACTCAATAATACACAGAACATAACTGTGCCGTTTTATTTTCCGGCACAGACCTGATTAACCTTATGATATGCTTTTCTAGCAAATTATGTTAATATGCCGTCGTTTTACCTTGTATTTAATTTATTTTTATTCCAACTGTTAATTATCAGTAACCTCATTTATTTTTTAACTCTTGTTAGCTAAAATCGTAATATGTGCGATTTATAATATTTTCTGTGACTTTTTTGTTTTTGTTTGTTCTGTACAATAGCATTTTGAATCGTGTTTGTAATAATATACTAAAGAGTTTTCTTTTGGCCACAATAGATGGCACATTTGCTTCTGTTTATAACTTTAAATTATGTTTAAATTCCCTTTTGGTGTATCATATTTACTTAATGTTGCTCAAGGGGAAAATTTATTTTTACGTTTCATGAATGTAATTTTTACAAGGTATAAAAAAAATAAACGAAAATTTATTTGAAAATTGTAATAAGTTTGTATTCGGGATCACAGTATAGCCGTTCGATTGTATAGAATCCTCTATGGGGTCGAAACATTCTAGTCACGCGAATATCTCTAGTTATGTTTAAGCCCTCTTTCTTTCTGCATCAAGCTACCATAATGCGATACCATCCCTTTTTGTTAAGAAATCGTGATCCGACTTAATATGCCGTGACCTGTACATTCAGTTCTGAAGTGCAGAATATTATAAGTACTTGATAGTAACATTTTTTACATCACCTCAATTCGTTTCCAAAACTTCTGTAATGTGATTTCATTTAAAAGTCACTCAATGTTACATTAATAGGGCAAAAATACGATAAGTACATTATGTGTTTTATACTAAGTCATGTGAAATGATGTTCTATTCTGTTATCCACAAATAGTGCTCTGAAATGTAACTTTCCCAGCGTTTACAATTATCATTAATAATATGGTAACCAAATTACTGGGTATATAGAAATTGTGTTACCCAAATTTATGGTATCTTGTAAAACGCACAGATGCTTTAAAAAACACTAAGAATTTTAGTTACACACTGACACAAATAATTTGATAGCGATAATTCTACTAAGGCAAATTAAATTTTATTGCATAAATGTTTCATCGCTGTAAACACGATGAAACACATTTCGTACACATCTCACATTTTGCTGTGCGAGACTGCATATCAGCTCCCATCTTCTAGACGAAAACTAGCGCTTCAAGTTGGTCAGACTACAGTTGGTAGGATTGCCTGTGCCATTTAGACCCACTTTATTAAAAACCTGTTCGCCGGTGTCGCCAACTTGGCCGAGTATTGTACAGTTTTCAGGCTTCTGGGCGAAGTTGATGGCCACGACAACCACGAGGACGAGAAATAGAAGGATCCACTTCATCTGAAATACACACGTGCATACAAGTAATGCATTCTCTAGAGCCATGTAAATTAACATGCTTGCATGTAATACTGTTTTTATTAGATCGCCAAGGGAATTAAGGCGTGACCAGTTAACGGAGCATGATTTCAACTTTTATTTGACTCTAACCCTTTTCCATGGATTCCAGTTAATACATCTCCAAATATTGTTTCTGTGTAGGCTCAACCAGTAAGTCAGCTTTGTGAAATGGAAGAGCTGCTTCCCGTAAAATATTCTAACGTAACATAAGCTAGCTTCGTATGTCGACTACGTTGATGCTTAAAATAAAAATTATATTGTAGCCGTCGATTGTAGGAATACGTGGATGACTTTACAGGACATGTATTACAGTTCAAAATTTCAATATGTACAACGACACCAGCGATTTTACATTATGTCGGAGTTATTTCCTTTGAAGAAAATTCGCAGGTATAGATAACACAACCGGAAAAAAATTCTTCAAATAATAATCATGGACCATACACGCACGCGCGCACACACACATGCACACATATATGCAATATAATGCACAGCCAACCTTCTCAAGCTCCAAGTTCTTTCAGGAGAGAAATAAACTTTAAACGAAGTTCAAGTATTTTTCAAGATCCTTCACATATTAGTTTTCTTTGGAGTTATTCCACTCGATGTTCACACTCTTCCATGTTGGCAAAACAGCAGTACTTCAGTTTAATAATATTCTACCTCAATGACACTATAAACATTGCTCTTTTTATTTGTGACACTATATCGTCCGCAATTACTATATTTAGATTACTTCGTATAACGTTCAGATACAAAAAATAAAATATAAAACACAGTAACAACGATTTGTCCTAATTTATGCACAGAATTATGGGAAACACATCATTGCAATATGAGCTAATATAAGTTCACTAAACTGAATATAAACTGTACAATTTTCTCTACATTAATATTTTCCGAATATTTTGTACTGTACAAATATTTTACCCTTACAGTGAATTTTGTAGGTAAGTTAAGAAATATTTGATTATTATGGTTGAGCAAAATCATTATTCCGAAAATAAATTATTCTTAATTTTTGATAACATTTTCTTCAGATAATTTTCAACACCTTATTAAAAATCCACATCATGTATAATCGCACTTCGTAGTTTTTAGGACTTTTAATTTTCTGGTTTGAGTAACGGCAATTCAGTAAGTGTTACAATTACACGTATTATCATTTTCAGGTCTCTTCCCGAAAGCAGTTTATATTTTTATGAGATTAGTCTCTGTCTAAAAAACTTCGCTGTTAGCGACAATAAATCAAAAACAAATATTTAGGGGAACTCTACGATTTAAGTAAATAATAAAGAATTTGTTTACTTCCAAGAAAAGATAATCAGATTCCTTCAGAATGTTACATTTTTCGTAACACATTTGTTATACAGAAAAATACCGACATTTATATGGTTCTGTCTGTTAACAACAAACTTTAAACTTTTTTATAAACATAAATATTAGGTTTGTTATAACCATACCAAAAAATGTATGTTTATTAATTATCATGTATGAAATTTTATAATTTCAGACACCAAAACTTGTGAGATTTGTCACCCTTATCTCGCTGATAATATTTTGTATGTTGTTTCCCGTTAATTAGTGATAAGTAAACAAAAATATATGTATATATGTATACAGTCTTCTTGGTTAAAATAGCAAAAAATGTTTAAGTATCGTAATAAATTCTTTTTGAATTACTTATTGATATTTTTTAACTATTATGCTTACCGCCTGTGCCCACGCAGTTTATTTTTAAGCGTATTACTAGAACATACCAGATTACATTTTCTAATATTTAATTTATTTGTCAGCCATCCATCGTAATTGCAGAAGCAAACGGTTTCCACATTATTTTGAACACGTAAATACTATATACAGTTTTAAAAGAGGTAATTTTTACTAACGCAATTTATAGAAATTTACAGCACTCTAATTGAGATATTTATATTCATATTTCGTTCACTGAAACGAAACAGTTTTCAAGAAAGGTAAAACAACAAAAATATTTCAGCTGTGTTCCCAGGTTGAAGGTAACATATTTCGTTCCCCCTCACTTTTACGCTTTGAATATTTATAGTCAATGAAACTAATTTGATGAAAATTTCCTGAAGATCTTGTGATGTACGTCGTATAAAACTAATAATTTTCTCCTGGTAACTTGTTAAGCTGGAAATTGTCAACTTTTATTTGATAAAACATCAATACGGCTACCTTTCAGAAAGGTGTATTAAAACGCAGTCACAAACTGCGGCTCTATATGACTTACCTTCGATACCTGGATGGATGGCTGGCCGTGTAGTCAGAATAGTGGTCTCCTAAAGGAATGGTAATCCCAGCACACAAGAATATCTTATATAGCAGTCACTATCACTTGCTGAACGCAGGGGGTAGCAGATAGAAAAACAGCTTAAGCACCCTTCTGCCGCGAAACAATGAGCATGCGTCACGAACGGCCTCGTGCATTTTGCACTGATAGTCCACGTGCACAGCGGTTGTTAGGGCCAATATCGGACGCCGCGCAGTGAGACGTCCTTGCTTATCGTTCAAGGTGATTACTTCATCCTCAAATTGACGCGTAAGAAATATTTGGTTTTACTTACATAAAGGCCTTTAATTTTTAATGGTTTAATTGATTATATACACACTTCAATATCTAAGTGTTGCAATTAACGTATTTCCCTTCATAAAAGTTCAATCTACTTATTTTTCCATAAGCACATTTCGAAAACACAATATTTGGTTTTTTAAGCATATGAAATACAATACAGTTCTCACTTACATAACATAAATAATAAGCTATTAAAAATGTATACATTTAATTGAAATAATTTATATAAAAATACTGTTTCTCATTTGTTTAAATAGTTGAAAAAAAAAAGGATTCCTTCTTTTTTGGATTGTTACAGAATTTTTCTGTTATTACTATTGATAAGTATACGTCATCACTTACAGTTACGAATTAATTTATGAGCTCAAGTGTTGCAACCATTATTTTTTTTGTGTGTGCTGTACTTGTTCCTACTGGTGCCTAAGTGCTTTTCGCAACCAGTGGAACACGTCCGGCGTGTTTGTTGATGTCGGAATTAACCATTAATAAACGAGAAGTGCAGAAACTTCATCGGATCAGATTTCTTGCAAGGAAAGCGCTCAAAATACAGGCCACTGATTCCTTGTTGTGTACAGTGCAGGGATACAGTATATGTGGTACTCGAAAAGAGGATATGTTCAAGTAAATAGCATTAAAAAAAGAGGACAGTCGCGAGAAAATGACACGAATAAAACGGACACACAATTTTATTTTGTAATTATACAAAATCAGTATATTATGTAGCAGGCCAGTTAAAAATATATAACACATGTAAAATTGTTTTGAAAAATCGCTTCCATATAGCCTTTAAATAATATTACAAAATATTTTTTTTACAACAAGATAAGGTGATAATCACGTTCACTCTGAATGTGAAATTAAATTCCAATTAGTTTGTAGGCACTACAGAATATGCAGCAAATAATATAGAAATATTCACAGATAGAAATAAGCACTATACACAATTTCTTTAATTGACCTTTAATCACTGTGACACAGTTCAGGTTTAAATACATTTCGTTACAATTTCTTTGACAATTTTTTTTTTGTCCTAACAGGTTTTGGTTTTCTAGCAAATCATCATAAAATTTTAAATATATTAATAACTTCTCAATTTAGACATGTAAAGGAAGAGTTACGTAAAAATATAGCAGTGTTGATAAATACGAAAAATACAAGTAATTTTCTCCAATTGTTTGCACTTTTGCAGGAAGTTCGTTGATACCGTTACAAAATGTTTAACGGTATACAAAAACTAAAAATATTTTATTGAAAAAATAGGTAATATCGATTTTTCTTTTTGCAAAACCCGGCCGGACAGTTTACAAGGTCTCATAAACAGGACATTTCCAGGTAAAAGAGGACATCTGGTATCCCTAGTACAGTGGAAACCACAAATGTCCTTTTTTATATGCAACAAGTCCTCGATCATGGACGCAGGAACTGAACGGGCTAAAATGAAGTGAGACAATTATTTCTACTCTTTTTTGTTTAAATGAGTATATTAGGTTTATTTTATTTGCGTAAATGACGACATCTGCACGATAAACTATATTTTGCAGAAATATAGAATGTATTTTGCGTCCTATAGCTTCCACTAACGTTCAAGGTAAAAATCAGGAGTTTATCATGCAATAATGTTTAACGTTACTAACTTATATTTTTTATTATTTTACGTTATACAACAACACCATAATAAGGAACCGTGCGTAACGTTAATAGCGTTTTTTTAAAGATTTATTTCACAACCTTTGCTAAAACTATGTTTTGGTTAGGAAACTGATTTATTAATTTATTCTGTTAAAATTTATCAGTGTTTTATTAAAAAAAAAACACTAGTTTACAAATACTACACTGTGTAGCGATTTTGAATATAGGTGCTCTTTAAACATGGCAGCTATTTAAGTTACTGTCCTAACTTCTCGAAACGCACTTTTCACGATGCTTCAGCGTTATCCATACAACCCCAAATCGAAGGATATAGTGGTTTCGGCTGCAGCTCTTGACTCAGCTCTGAATCGTCTATGTATAGACTTTTTGTGGTAGTAAGATATTTCTTTAAACCTTTATCGATGTCGTGGGTTTAATTTGGGTCATTTTAATAATGTAGAATATTTAATTTTTTTTTATGTTAAATTCTGGATTTTATTATTTGCGTAAACAAATACCGTCCTTTGTATCTAGCGTGTTTTCTGAAAACACAGCCAAATAAATCAAATGGAATTACTACGTACAGCTAACACAACCAGAAATAATTATGATGTAATTGTAAACTTAATATTTTTGCAATATAAATAATATTCGTTTAACAAATATTAAGCACATTTCAAATTAAATCTCAAAATTATACACATAAAAAAATGGTATACAAATAAAACTTGCTGCAGTTACTTTACCGTCATGATATCTAATTGTGTAAACCAGTCAATTTGATTCACAGAAGTGTATGTGCAGTTTGACGTATGTGTGTAAAATAACACGACGATATCAAAGTATTATCGACTACTTTCACTCAAAGCCTTTCAGCTTGCTCATGGATTTATGTTTCTTTATTATTGGTATGGAACATATAACACCTGCAAATACGCATTACCAAAATAACGGAGACATCGCTAAAGTCACTCATGTGGGTTTGACACAAACAGTAAAAGTGGAAAATTAAAATACCATTTCATCAGTTCCGTGCATTAAATTAAGACTGCAGGAATGCGAAATAGTTATTATTTCTGAACCCCAAGGTCATTTGAAAATGAGTCAACGTATGCCTTAGCAAGATAGAAGAAAAAGAAAAAAGCATTTCTTTTCTGGATTTTTTATCTATGGGCTCACAGCATGGAGTTCGACGATACCAGTGTTGAGTGATGTGTATATGGGGAATTATCACTGAACTACTGCAGTTATCAGGGCAGCACTTAGAATTTATCTAGCTTTATGCAGTTTGAGCTTCAAAACAGATATTGAAGTTTACTTCACCCGTTTCTATCTTTGGCCCCCCACTGCTGCCAAAAGTGATTATTGACTGCTATATAACAGTTCCTACTGAGCACTTCTACTACTAGCGACTGAAGTAACCAGTTTCTACTCTGAACGCAGCAATCTTCAAGCCAGCAATGAAGGTAACATTAACAGTTCCATAAATCTAAATTGCATTCAATTAAAGTAGTTACAGTCAAGCCTGATTCAGATTAAATTAAATTAAAATTCACGATGACTAACGTGTGTTGATGCCATCGTGCACTTTATTAACAGTTATTCTGTAGTTATGTTAACAGCTTTGTTTTCATTCCATTCTACTTATATAATTTTACACCACTAAGCGAGATTTAAGAATAGGCATAAGCTAGAAACTTATTTACGCCATAATATAAGAGTGCTGGGTACTCTGGGTTTGGTTAAGACTACTAAGTGGGACTGCATAGCTGTCCTTTCAAATCCCCGAATTAAAGCCAATAAAACATATTGGGATAGGCTGGAGCTTGGCGTGTGTCCTAAACCTTCTCGACTAACTGACAGACACTCAACTATTCACCATGCTACATGATGAATGGGAACAGATTCTGCCAGCTTTGCGCTAGTAAAGGTTGTTCATGGTAAAGCGAGCACTTTTCAAATAAACCTTTGAAAAATGACACTGCCAATACTTGCGTGTATTTTAACGGGCACATTGACTGGCACGCGCCCACTTAGTTGGCAAACGACGGAGAGAACGTAATTCCCTGTCTTAAGGTTGAATTAAAATTGTTAGGTAAACGTTTGTGATAATAGGCTGTTCACACTGAATTGATCACTTTTGAAAGCCCTCCCATTTAGGATTATGGTAAGTAAATAATTTAATATTAGCACTAGACGTTAACTTTCGCACACCGTGTTTATAACTTACATAGCAATATTTATTTAGAAAGGGGTTTAAAGGATTAAAAATGGCGTAAATAAAAAAGTAACTAGGGCCTCAAAAGTGCTCACTTTACCGTGACCAGCCTATACTGTCATGGTTACTATTACTTTATGTTTTTTTTAAATACACATAATGTAAGAATTATGAAATTTGTATAATGATTATTTTTCTAACAATTTCATAGTTTCCCTGGACCGACGCATGAATAACGTACTTAAACTCTCGGTAATGTTGATTTTACGTATTGCGGGAGAATACACAGTGTGCATACAAGTAAATCTTTAAGCAGGGCTTTCGAAAATGCTCATTTTACCATGAAAAAAATATGCTCGTACTTACTATCATCTCTACAATAATAGCAAAAAGAGATCCGAAACGTGCACAGAAATAAAAAACAGCGGAGAAGTGAGAACAGAACAGTCATGCATTCTGGTTTCATGGTAGCAACAACCAAACTTCTGTACCAGCAACAGAATGTTCTGTTAGTTTATTACAGTTATTTTCGTTGCGGGAACAATCTAAATATTGCTGAATTTGTTCTGCTGAAGGAACTATCTGTTCTGTGGAAGGAACAGAATGCTCTGCTGTAGGAACTATGTACATTGTTGCCGATGCAATCACAAACAGTGCTAAAACATACAGTTATGTTGTCATTGCTATCTACTTTAATGTTTTTTATATGGTACCAAGCACCAACCAAATCTATGAGTCTAATTTAAGTCTATATGGGTTACGAGTATACAAAATTGTTTCCTACAGCAGTATTTTTTACTCTATGTATTACTTATACGGCTGGTGCCTTTGTAACCAACAGCCATGAGTGTCCGGTGATTTTTATCACAGACCCTACCGCAGCGGTGGCATAGCGTGGTATACGACACAGTGGCACAGTGGTACTACCCGCCATAAAAGTGTTGGTAAGTGGTATATTTCCAGGCATTGAAAAAAAATTTGGCTTTAAATTTCGTGTATTATTTCTAGGAATTAGTGATGTTGATACTAAAAAATTATTGGTTTTTTTATTTTAAATTTGGTTAAAGTAAAAACCATATTTATAAATAAACATGGTGCCCAAAGATTAGTAACCTTACTAAATTATGTAGTAAAACACGTCACATAATAGTTTGGTCTGAAATCGAAGTTTCTACATGTTTTAAATAAATCATCATAATAAATACTATTTTGTTGGTCTTTGGAGATTAACAGAAATACATATTTATGTACGCATCTGTATTAAATATAAGGATGCTGAGAAATAAATTCAAGTTGTAACTACACGCTTTGCAATTATAACAGCAAACGGAAGACTATGTTGTATAAGGTGTATCAAAATCTATATATTGCGAAAGAGTACAAGTATTAAAAAAATATTAAACTGAAACACACAGACAATTACAAAAAAAAACAGAAAGTCAACGTACACAAAAACACATAAAGACAAATAAAGCACCTAAACATTGCCGCATTTAGTGAAAAATAAAGGGAATACAAACTTCAAACTCTACAAATGATGCTGGTATAAAAGATTGCTTATTATTCCACGACAATAAATTAGGAATTTTATCAAGGAGCACATAATAATAAATATTTTATACACGTTTTAATTTTTAAAATTTTAATTAATCAGATATTGGAACATTGCACAGAAAAATATTCGCTATTCGGCGAAACATCGTATAATAAATAATTCCTAAGTGCATAATAACGAAAGCGTCTTTGGAAACCAGATAAGTTACGTTGAAAATGAGTATATATCTACAATAAAATAAAATCGATTAAATATCTCAGCATGAAGAGGAAAAGTCATAAAAACGACACTGAAAACTGTTTCAAAAAATTATTTAAATCCTTAGTTCTTTAGTCATTGAGGAATATCATAAAACTATCTATATTTTTAAAAATCTTTACAGCTCCTATACAAACAGTAGACGAACACTATTAAATTTTGCTAAACCACGGAAAACATAAATCTGAATTACCGTACCGGGAATTGAACCAGTATCCTCCCAAATACAAGTCTGCGTGTTATTATTGCGGCAAGTCACTTGTTCCTGGTAAAGTAAAACGTACGTTTTAAGTCAGGTGCATTTCTGTAAGCATAACATTAATTTAGAAGAATACTTCTAATATTTGTCGAGCGCGTTACCTAATAGCGTCGCATTTTTATGCAGTATATATTTTTTTAGAAAACTCTTTCAGGAAATAAGTTAGCCGAAAGTTTATTCTACCATTATACAATGTAAAGAAAGAATATTAAAATACACGAAATTTCGGAAAACCTGTACAAAATTAAACATAAAATTCAAAGCGAGGGATATTAATTTTGAAGTTGGTAATTAAATAAAAAATGGAGCATTATGAAAATCTACGTTGAAAAATACTAAAGTAGGCTACATTTCACTAAAGGATATGGTGTTTGGGTTTAGATTTTCCTTAACAAATTAAGCTCGATGATACCTCACACGAAGTTTTTGGCGTAAATGTATTTTGCAGACTCCTCAAAGAAGACGTTAACACAGATATTCACCATAATGTTGTTATTCTTGCTGTAGAAGCAAAGTACTTTCAAGAAACAATTGTGATCAACACATCTTTTTTGGCATGAAAGTTAATATACAGTTTAGACCTACTGAATCTCTACTGCATAAATACTGTCTAGTACAAAAAGCGAAAATTAGTTTGATCTGTAATATCACGATAGGTTGATACAAACTCAGTTCCTATTAGGGGTGGCGGTGGCTGAGCAGCTAGACTGCTTGACTTCTACCAATGAAAACCGGGTTCAATCCCCGGTGGGGTAACTCTTGATTTTCGCAAGTAGAAATCGTGTCGGACGATGCCGCTGGTCGGCAGGTATTGTCGGGGATCTCCTGTTTCTCCCGTCCTTTCATTCCGGTGCTGCCCCATTCTCAACTCATATTATGTCACCCTTAACGGCTCTCAAGACTTCGTTGTTAAGAGACACCCAAATTTCTCAACTCAATTCATACTAAAATAATAAAGTTTTTTTAAGAATAAAAAAAAAATTGAACTTTTCAACCTCTGCAAGTTCACCACCGCACCAAACATTCTAGCATTGCTATCTTCATAACTGTGGTATGTCCACTTCTGACTTTTTTATGTAAATAAAAATGTAACCGTTGTGTTTCAGATGAAGTTTGGTTTAGTTTTCTTCATGCTTGTGGTGTCGACGGCCGTCGGCATGCCACAGCTGTTGCCGCCGAAATGCCCAGAGACGAGCGTGGTTGGTGACACTTCCCGTGATTTGGTAGGCAAGTTGGGAGTCTACTCAGGCGTCATAACTGGCAATTGTAGTCTACTCGCCCCAACCAGATAGGTTCAGCGTTTTTATATACCTGCAAGAAGTTTATAAGATTACGATTGAAATAAACGCTTTACAACGTATGTCAGAGTTACAATATTTGAAGCTACTGATTCGTCCTACTGCATAAAATATTTTTGTGTTACATAGAAATGCGCCAAAACAGTCTCGATAAANGGTGACACTTCCCGTGATTTGGTAGGCAAGTTGGGAGTCTACTCAGGCGTCATAACTGGCAATTGTAGTCTACTCGCGCCAACCAGATAGGTTCAGCGTTTTTATATACCTGCAAGAAGTTTATAAGATTACGATTGAAATAAACGCTTTACAACGTATGTCAGAGTTACAATATTTGAAGCTACTGATTCGTCCTACTGCAAGTGCTGAACAAGACCATTGTAGTATTCCTTTCGTAGTACACAAAAACCAGTCTAAAAACATAAGACACAATAAACCAACATGTAATCTTAGACATTTATATAACTAGAAGTCATAACATTTTTATAAATTATGATTTAAATATGGGATAACGTATACATTAGTGTTGATTTCCTTTAAAAATATATTTTAAAAATTATATTTCCTTTCCTCATTATTAATTTTCTTAAAAATTATGAAGATTTTTTCTAAGTTCACTTAAACCATTATATTGTTTATATTTTTCATGGTTTAAATTATTAACAAAATATAAGTTNCATAACATTTTTATAAATTATGATTTAAATATGGGATAACGTATACATTAGTGTTGATTTCCTTTAAAAATATATTTAAAAAATTATATTTCCTTTCCTCATTATTAATTTTCTTAAAAATTATGAAGATTTTTTCTAAGTTCACTTAAACCATTATATTGTTTATATTTTTCATGGTTTAAATTATTAACAAAATATAAGTAATATTCCCTTAATTACAAATTTCATTTCTGTTTAAAAACATATTCTTCAATTTCTTTTACGAAATTAAGTTTCAAAATTTCTAATTTTGTTTAGAACATTAATTTTTGACAAATAGTGTAAACAGAATGAAATTTAGTCGCTTTACAAGCGTTTTTGTGTCTTAATTTTTTACAAGAAAAGTTGCATCAATATGTGTACAGTGTCCGGCTATATTTTATAGCATTTCGTGAGATTTAGCTGTCAAACGACCATTAAACAAGATGTTTGAATATTTTCGGTAGTGTCATGATTTTTACACTTGCACAAATGATGTACCATTGTCGACGCAAAAAAAAAAAACAGTTACAGATAACTAATGAGCATACTTTCCTCTACATGGGTGCAAATAAATTTTAGTGAAGTACTTAAAAGCTTAGATTGTAGGTATGCGTTGGCGTCTCATTGACAGAAATATCATTAAAGATGAAACCATAAACATGCGAAACAGTCCTACGAGAACTAAAATACACGAGTGACCTACACGGAATTCGAAATAAGTACAACTCATAAAATTAAGCTGGCGTGCAATCAACTGCATCATGGAGGTAGGATTTGAGTCATCAACTTCGAATAAATGAGTATAATGTTCTGAATGATATGGTTCTTTAACCTGTAATATTTACAAGGCCATTATTTTGAAAATAAATGTCTGAGCCACTAAAAACACATACGTTTACATGACCCACTTTGACACTACTTGTGTGAAAAATTTGGAAGATATCGGGTGATTGGCCTCCGAGATATGGCACAAAAGTCTTATTTTCTTAAACGGGGCTATCTTACAGAAATTCTTGAAAATAGACTCTGTACACGATGTTTATAATAGATACTGTCAGCAGAAAATGTTTGATTTGATTTGTAATATTTTTACATATATTACCGAACATATCAAAATATTTATATGGCCGCCATTTTTTAAATTATTATCTTACCGTATTAAAATATGAAATCTTTACATGCCATTCTGTAGGTGTGTAAAACTTGTGGAAAATAGTTGAATTGTTCGGAAAAATTGGCAAAATTATTATTTTACTCTCCTGACACTATTTTGAAAATAATGCTGTAAAGGAGGATCTCGGTATGCATAAATTATGATTTATAGAGTTCAAAATTTGGTTGAATTTAGTTTAAACTTTTTTTCTTATTACATATTGATATAAATTAATTATATAAACCCAATTAAACATTCCTGCCGAAGATAAAACATGTTTATTTACAATCTCTATTGCTGCAATAATTGCATGAAATTTTTGTATGAATCCGTTGATTGTTTATCGAGATATGGCGTAAAACCTCCATTGTTCATGTGACGATCTTATAAATGGAGGACAAAAAATTTGTGTATTAGCACATTATATGATTTTCGTTGATACAATAAACAAAGTTAAATTTAAATATGTTACATAGTTTCGCAAATATAGCAAACTAAGCTCAAAGTTTAGCATAGGTGCCATTCAGAAAATTAGAGACTTACACTCTTAAAACATATCAATCAATACCTGCCACAAAACAGCATCTTCACCAAATATGAAAGAAATCGGTTTGATTAGTTCCCGAGATACAGCATAAAAACTGTATTATTTCACGTGGGGCTATCTTACAAAATAGCGGAGAAATGAGGCCTTACATGGACTATTTTGATGGATGTAAATGAAACTGTAAGCATACAAAGTTAAGTTGAAATATGTTTTGTAGTTTTGTAGATAAAAAATTCTTAACTGAAATGATTATATGGCCGCCATTATTGTAAATATGTGTGTATGACCCTCTCAAAGTTTACCAGTTTACATGGACCGCCATATTAATACTTTTTTTTCCCAAATTTGATAGAAACCGATGTTTTTTCGGAGATATAACGTAATTGTAATTTATTATGTAATACTGTTTTACAAAATGATGTACTAAAAGATTTTTGTGTAAACATTTAATGATTGTAATCCTACTAATATTATAAATGCGAAAGTCTGTGTGTACGTTTGTTACCACTCAGCTCCATAACGGCTGAAACAATTTTGATGAAATTTTGTATGGTGGTACTTTAGGTCCTGGAATAGTACATGGGATAATTTTTATCCCGGAAAATTGTATGGTTTCTGTAGAATAAAAACAAAACGTAATTCTGCAACGGCTGGGAACGTGACCAAACTCAGCTCCATAACGGCTGAACGGATTTTGAGAAATTTGGTATGTAGGTACTTTAGATCCTGGAATAGGACATATGATACTTTTTATCCGGGAAAATTGTACGGTTCCTGTTGAATAACAATCAAAACCTAATTCTGCAACGGCTGGGAACGTGACCGAAATATATTTTTCCTCTGGTGTCAGAGTTTATCACGCCGCCCAAGGACCTCTGAAATGGTTTAACGGCGCAACAGAATAGGTGGCCTTCATTCAACAATGTCTACACCACCTTTCGTGGCATTATATAATGTCAAAATTTCAGGCTTGCACGAATCACCTGTTTTTTCATCAACTGAGTCGGAATGGTGCATTGTTGATAGCAGAATGACGATTTTGTTCTTCTTCTGGACGTAAGAAAGTAAAGTGAAGCCTTTCCCTAAACCAAACGTATTGATGGGGCTCGAGCGTATCTTAGTTTGAAGAAGCAGGGGTTGCATCTCCCTTTTATTTTTACGAATGGTTGCAACCAGAGACAATCCATGGTTCTTGATTAGATAAAGAGCTAGTGGGACGGAAGTGAACCAATTGTCTGCTGTAATGTTCCGTCCAGTTCCAGAAATAGGAGATACCATTCTTTCAACAACTTTGTGAGCACTATTTTCCACCTTGAATTAGACCATCAAGCTGAGTTCCTGCATACATTTCCATGTTGAGAGTATAGTGCACTCTTGCGTTTGTAAGGTCGAAAATTGTTATCCCCTATTTTGCAGATTAGTTTTTTATATATTGGCGGAAACTAAAACTGGTTGTTAATGGTTCTATCATTTCATCCACCGTCGCATACTCTCTGATAGTGTAGTGTTCTGCACAAAGACTTACAACATCATCAAATAACTTTTGGAGCTAATTTATCCTGAGTTCGCCGTTCTGCTCTGTCATTTCAACTGTCGAAACGTTAAGTACGCAGCAAAAATACACTCTCTTCAGAGACAACGTTGCACCTAACTTCTTAACTCATGTACCATCAGTAGCTCATAGCTCGGACAAATTCAGGTGAGACGCTCTAAGTAACTTTGCCAAATAAAACAACTCGAAAATAGCTTTTATTTTAGTTTCCGTTTGTTTCCTGTGTGCGTCTATTTCCTATTCAGTTTTTGGGAAATCTTGCAATACACATATTGATACAGTTGACTATTTTGTCTATAACATCATCTGGAAAAGACAGAATCCAGCACTGAAGAGGAGTTTTCCTATTACGTGCTTAACCTATTAGGTACACCTGGCAAATGTGTAATTATATTTTTTTTCCTCGTCAAAATTTTTTGTCTCTGTTTATGCACATTCTACTTTTTTACATTATCGTTTCCTAGATAAAAGTTACCCTGGTAGAGGTTTGTTCATTATCACTTTCACTACTCGATTATTCACTGTCACTGTTGTGGTAACTATCATTCAAAAATTCTTCGATTGTAGAAGCATTTCCACAAACATAATCTTCGTAACTTTCATTGAAAACCCGTGTCAACAGATTTATAAGTATTTCGTGCTCTAGGGCATTCAGTTTCATCACTCCAATTACTAAACATTATCACAAAATCACTAGAAGTATTAAGAATAAAAAACTATGGCCGTATTAAATGTCTCCTCATTGGTCGCTCACGGCCATAACTTCCTGGACACGAAAAAATTTAATCTTACTTCGAAGGTCGCGCAAGGTCATAATGACCAGCCGAAACATTTCATTATATCTGTTCTGGATAAAAACGAGAACTGAACTGATATATATAACGCCAGCATCGTCTTCCTGGAACCTGATAACTCAACTACTAGCTACTAGGAAGGGTGGCACAGGAGGGAGAATGTACAGTCTATTCGCAGTAAAAATATACCCGATCATTTTGACCGTGGCGCGATATAATAAGGGTTAAACCATTGGAACGTCAACACGATGAGAAATCATAATGCAGGCTTATCGGTGCGCAAAATATAATGACGCCCTGAAAATTTATATTTATACAAGAAATAATACTTGGTAAACCTTTCAACCGATACGTATAGTCCACTGCAAACACGATAGTTTCCTCTTTATTTTCGATAGATTTATATTGCCTAAGTAATAATATGACTAAAATATTGAACGAGGAAGTCATGTAATATTATACAAAACGCTGGGGTCATGGAGCAAACAATACAATGCCTTATAACAGCTATGACCACGCATCATATTAGGAAAAGTTATTTTANTATATATATATATATATATATATATATATATACACCTCTATGAATAATATAGTCCATTGGGATGATGTTTCATACGTGATACAGATTTCAGTTGCGTGATATTCTGATGGAAATTTTCAATTAAAAAATGAATTTAAGAAATTTAAACACTTTTTTTGTTGATATATTTAACATACACATTGTTTATAGTCACGTTTGTTGTTACGTAACTCTCACAGTAACTCGAAAAATACACTTACGTAGTACATAACTGATGCAATAGTAGCCGGAGCGAAGCAGTAATATGAAAACACATTAAGTATGAGGATCTATAGTTGAATATAACAAGAAAAAAATACATTCACATGATTTAATTTAACTCTGTATCATAAAACACGTGGGTGTAGAATTTTGATGTGGTTTTAGCTTACCGTCTTTTCAAAAGCAAGTCATTAGGCAACCAGTTGCTCAAAAAATCAGGAACATGGAAGAAAGGGGCCGTGATTTGTATTGTGGAACCATTCACACGAAGTAATTTCGGAAAACAGTGACGAACAGAAATCAGGATATGCGGGCTGGTGATCGAATCCAGTTCTTCCTAACTGTGAGTCCATTGTGTAATCTGCGCGTTACCTCGCTCGATAAGCGGATCTTGGAGGTTCCTTATGACTACTAGGATATTTGTTTTAAGCAAACATCACTTGAACACACTCGTGCCTTGTTCTCAAACATGGATTAACTAGTACACGATGGGAACCTTCTTTTTTTTGGAGCAATACGATACTTTATTATGCAGTAAACTGAATAAATCGTTGATTAGAGTGTATATTTAAGTATTACAGCACTTCAGATATTTCTTTTCAGTAATATTCCAGTAATAATAGGTCGTGTACATGTTTAGTTCAATTTGAATATGATGGGTTGTTTGCTCAAATATGGTTGGTAACTATGCGAATTGTAACCCATATTCGCTTAGAATTCTTTAATCATCAGAAACATTAAACACCCATAATTATATTTTGGTATTTATTATATCAAACTTAATACACAGTGTTTTGTGACTAAGAAATTGGAACTCATCCATTCGTCCAATGGGCAACTGGGAAAATTACGTAATGTCAAACCAGGTGGCCACATAGAAACACTGCGATGAAATTTAAACAGAGCGGCCAGTCGGATGTCAGCTTTATATCGCTATGAAAAGTGCAACCAGTCTGTCAAATACAAGCATTCACTATATGCAAGATAATTTAGGCGAACCAAGTTTCCAGGCACTTTTTGTTCAACCGGACTCTACCAACTAAGCTACTCCTAAGAGCTGAAGCAGTAAACCACAAAAATTGTTTTTCACTATACAGAAGATAAGTTATAAAAAACATATGTTATACAATTCGTATATGACTCCTGTCGTTGATCGTGTCATTGCGTAGAACTTCTTGGTGGGCTCAAGAGAGCATATTTTTAGTTATAAGTTAAAAATATTTCCGTATATTGCAGTAAATTTTATATGAAACCCACTTGGCCATGTGNGCATATTTTTAGTTATAAGTTAAAAATATTTCCGTATATTGCAGTAAATTTTATATGAAACCCACTTGGCCATGTGCGTGTATGTGAAGTGTTGTGAATATACAAACTTTATAACGTAGTGTTGGAAGTAATACACAAATATTGGTTAAGGTAAATGTGAGAATTTATTTAGTTGAAGAATCTTCCTTGGCAGCAAATTTAATTTACTTGGTCCCATACGAATCAGGCACATGAATTGTGNGCATATTTTTAGTTATAAGTTAAAAATATTTCCGTATATTGCAGTAAATTTTATATGAAACCCACTTGGCCATGTGAGTGTATGTGAAGTGTTGTGAATATACAAACTTTATAACGTAGTGTTGGAAGTAATACACAAATATTAGTTAAGGTAAATGTGAGAATGTATTTAGTTGNGTTAAGGTAAATGTGAGAATTTATTTAGTTGAAGAATCTTCCTTGGCAGCAAATTTAATTTACTTGGTCCCATACGAATCAGGCACATGAATTGTGTGTTTTCATGACTAGTTCATTTCTTTCCAAACAGCAAGTTTAGTTAGTATGATTTTTTAATTTTCTTTAAAGTTAAATATTTGTGTTGATATTGAACACGTCAGATGAAAGAGAGGTCACCATTATATGCTTGCCAGTCTTTCTCAATATTTATACTATAGATATTTGTCATCAACAAGTTGTAGACACGTTTAAAATATGATTAACTTCACTAAGATAAAATAAATAGCAATTTTTCACCCAAAAAAGTTTTATTAATCAATTTACTATTTATTTACTACCATTTATAAAAATAACTCACCTTACGAAGTGCATCATTTCCCAATAATAACAAAAAATTCAAATTATACTTAATAACATCTGTGGTTAAAAGGTGCATTTATCTTGCCAGAGAGTTCCAAATGGAGAGCTGAACTGAAAGACGGCACTTTACTGAAGGCTGTTTCCGGTAAAACGAGCACTACGGTGGCATACATCCAGTTAATGGGCAGTAATTATTATAATATACGATTTATTTTGGTAAACCCAGTGAACGTTTTTTGATGTGCATTGGCGTATTAGTAACACATTAATGATGCTAACGATGTTACGTTTTCACCTGACTGGCGTATAAGTAAAGTCATTAGGCTCATAGCAATGTAAATTTTACATTTGGCGGTAGGATATACACCGAGGTGACAAAAGTCATGGGATAGCAATATGCAAATATACAGATGGCAGTAGTATCGCGTAAAAACATATAAATGGGCAGTGCATTGGTTGGACTTTCATTTGTACTCAAGTGATTCATGTGAAAAGGTTTCTGACGTGATTGTGGCCGCACGACGGGAATTACCAGACCTTGAACGCAGAATGGTAGTTGGAGCTAGACGCATGGGACATTACATTTCAGAAATGGTTAGGGAATTCAACATTCCGAGATCCACAGCGTCAAGAATGTGCCGAGAATACCTAATTTCAGGCATAACCTCCCACCATGGACATTGCAGTTTCGTAGTACGTTTATCGCACAAGGCATTAAAGTAGGTCCTGAATTTTGGCATTTTTTTTAATGGGTCGTGGTTCATAGAATTTTGGCAATCACTGTTCTAGGCGATTCCTTCTATGGTTCCTTACTACAGGCCATGGCCGATCTCTTCCCCACTCCCGCTTCTCTGAGCAATTTGCTTCGTCTCTAATGACCTGGCTGTCAACAATATGTAAGGGCTGCTAGTTACCAACAATTACATTATATTGTCAAGATTTTGTTCAAAGGTGAAGACAAAGACCCCACAAATGCCAAATCCTACAAACCACTACAGTAGCGCAGACCTTAGAACAGACTCGGCCCCGCCATTCTTGTAAAAGTTCAATACCGAGACCAACGACGTGTGCACAGAATTGTCATTGTTAACAGACTGCGTGAAATAACCGCAGTAATCAATGTGGGACGTACGACGGATGTGTCCGTTAGGACAGTGCGGCGAACTTTGGCTGTACTGGGCTATGCCAGCAGAAGACCTACTTTAGTGCCTTTACTTAGAGCACGACATCGCCTGCAGCGCCTCTCCTGGGCTCGTGACCATATCGGTTGGACCCTAGACGACTGAAAAACCGTGGCTTGGTTAGATGAGTCCCAATTTCAGTTGGTAAGAGCCGATGGTAGGGTTCGAGTGCGGCGCAGACCCCACGAATCCATGGACCCAAGTTGTCAACAAGGAACTGTGCAAGTTGGTGGTGGCTCCATAATGGTGTGGGCTGTTTTTAGATGGAATGGACTGCGTCCTCTGGTCCAACTGAAACGATCATTGACTTGAAAGGGTTATGTCCAGCTACTTGGAGACCACTTGCAGCCATTCATGGACTTCATGTACCCAAACAACGATGAAATTTTTATGGATGACAATGAGCCATGTCACGGGGTCATAACTGTTTGCGATTGGTTTGAAGAACATTCTGAACAATTACCGCGAATGATTTGGCCATCAAGATCGCCTGACATGAATCCCATCGAACATTTATGGGACATAATCGAGAAGTCATTTCGTGCACAAACTCCTGCACCGGCAACANATCGAACATTTATGGGACATAATCGAGAAGTCATTTCGTGCACAAACTCCTGCACCGGCAACACTTTCGCAATTATTGACTTCTATATAGGCTGGGTGGCTCAATATTTCTGCAGGAGGCTTACAACGACTTGTTGAGTCCATGCCACGTCGAGTTGCTGCACTTTGCCGGGCAAAAGGAGGTGCGACACGATATTAGAAGGAATCCCATGACTTTTGTCGCCTCAGTGTAATATGAGAACAGTAAATCTAAAGCAGGGTTTTCATAGCGGCTTACTTTACCGTTCACTCGCTATAGCAGCTGCATAGGCCTAATATTCTTTGTGTTTCATCACTGTCATTTGGCGCATTTTTTAGTGTAATGCCTCGACAGCGTTGTGTGAAAAGTATAGGATTTAAAAGGAAACACCATTTAGTGCCAGGGGCCGAAACATCAAATAGTAAAATGATCTTATAATTGTCACAAGAAGCTACATTTACATTACAATTTTACAACATGTTATGTGCAAGGAATTTAAAACAAATGAATACCTCGGAAGTTGTTTACGAACTACTCACGACCTGTAATTTGTCAGCAATTAAAAGCTCATCTAAATAATTTGCTACAGTTATGGTTTTTAAAACTTACGATAAGGTCAAAATTACTTTTATTTAATAAAAAATGTAATTTTGATAGACACAAAAGTAAAAAACGATGTGAACAAATTGGGTTCATGGGAAAAAATTGTCACTATTTTCACCATCTGCTACTCGTACATTCACATTTATATTGTTAAACTTTCCTTGCTGTACGAAATAAACTTTATATCTATACTGAAGAGCCAAAAAAAACTGGCACACCTGCCAATATCGTGTAGGGCCCCCGTGAGCTGCGTCTTCACGGCGTTCTGCTGCACCGTACCTGAGCTGATTACAGACTTGGTATGCAGGAGGCATTGTATTCTGAGCCAATCTGAGAAAGGGTTGTACTGTCACGTTTAATGATTCTCGTCAGTCGTCGTTTGTCCCGTTCGTTCACGATCTTTTTCTGGCCGCAGTGATGTCGAACATTTGATGTGTTACCGGATTCCCGATATTCACCGTACACTCGTGAAATGGTCGTACGCGAAAATCNCGATGTCGAACATTTGATGTGTTACCGGATTCCCGATATTCACCGTACACTCGTGAAATGGTCGTACGCGAAAATCCTAATTTTATCGGCACCTCGGAGATGCTATGTTCCATCTCTCGTACGCCGACTATAACATCACGTTAAAACTCACTTGAATATTGATAACATGCCATTGTAGCAGCAGTAACCGATCAAGCAACTTTGCCAGACGTTTGTTTTCTTATATAGGCGCTGCCGACCGCATCGCGTTTCTCTGATTGGTTCCATACCTCTGTTATTTGCATACGCACGCTNTTCTTATATAGGCGCTGCCGACCGCATCGCGTTTCTCTGATTGGTTCCATACCTCTGTTATTTGCATACGCACGCTTATACCAGTTTTTTTACTCTTCAGTGTGTATATATATATATATATATATTTATTTATATATAATATATATATCCTAAAGAGACAGAAATATTTTTACCATTCGGTCACACATTAATTTCTGAGTTCAAGTGTTGCAATCGCGTAATTTTCTGGTACGCGCTCTACTAATTTTTGTAAGTTTTCTTTCAACCAGGTGACAGCGTGCTGCTTGCTTAATAATTTGGCGTCAACTTTTCACGTCAAAGTGGTGCATAAAATTCCACAAATCATATTAGTTACGAGGAGGGCTCTCGCATTGCTTTGTACATTGCCCATTTTAATTTACATTAATTAGCAACGAATACACTGATGCGAACACGGTGACTGACAGGGTTAAGTGAAAAAANGCCCATTTTAATTTACATTAATTAGCAACGAATACACTGATGCGAACACGGTGACTGACAGGGTTAAGTGAAAAAAATCTTTTTATAAGAATGATTAATATGTCAGCAAAATCAGCAAAATTAAAGCCGTTTCTACCAGAGATACTNGAAAAAATCTTTTTATAAGAATGATTAATATGTCAGCAAAATCAGCAAAATTAAAGCCGTTTCTACCAGAGATACTGTTCTTTGGTGAAGAATGGCAATTCTATTTTCCGTTTCTCCAAGTACTTGCGAACATGGGGTTTAACTGCTCAAATAAACAAGACACTTCATGATAGAGATTTAAGAGCACTGCATTCGCCTCAAGTGACTCGGCAGTTCTGTTGACAGCCTATACCAGCGACCACACACTCTCCGCTTCCCTGAGAGCTTTTTAGAGCACTTGTGCGGGACTGAGAGGAGGTTGCGTCGTTGCCATGACGGCAAGTGTACGATAGATGAAGTCCACACAATTTTGCTGTTGAAAAGATACTCTGTTCAAAGTACTGATTCTAAAAAGTCTTAAAATTTTTTCACTTGGATTTGCCAACTATTCTTTTTTTATATGATTAACCAATTAACAGTGCGATAACACTTGAGGAACAGATGAATCTTACCTTAACCAGTGTTGAGTTCACTGAACCTTATATTCCAAATAAATATACCATTGTAGCATATAGCTCCTGGTAATATCATTAACAATGAGTTATTTAAATGAATTGACAGATCTAACTGAATAAATAAAGAAAACTATTTAATATTATTAATTATATTGCAAGTAAATTTATAATTTTTTTTTCATTTATGAACTAATATTTTCCAAACTTAATACGTGTAGTAACAATTGTTTGCAAACATTTTCATCAAAACTAAGATATACTTATTTTTTGGGAGGAATTACAGTAAAATAGTTTGACATACAGGAAGTCTGAATATTAATTTAATCAAGTTTTTTCCGCTAATTCCTCTACAAAATTGTTTAAATAATTTTGATTTGTGTACGTACTTTTTAGTTATATCATTAAATTAGTTCGTACTAACGAAACTTGCTCATGTACATATTTGTGTTTCCTACTTATCTTTCATAAATAATTGGCACCTAATCAACAGAACACACTCAAAGATAAACACATCAAAACCTTACGATAAATGAGGGTGTGATACTGCCTTGCTATTTAATATCAATCTACCGAGCTTGGTTGTGTCAAGACGTTGGAGGCAAGAGTAAAAGAACTGAAAAGAGAAAAGTTATGGCAACAGTAGTTTGTAAGTACTAAAAAAAAATATTTAAAAAACTTTAAGTTATTTAGTTTTTGCAACGAAGATTTTTATATCAATTGTATTACTGAATATATATGGTTTTTGATTTTCGTGACAAAATGTTTTGTAATACTTATGTACTGCCACATAAAAAAAATGCATGTTTCAATTAAAACAGTTTTTACTTACAAAAGCATGCACAAGAAGCACTTAAAGAAGATTTCTCATCGGTGAGACCATAACATAATTTCCATTCCTGATATTAATAATTTATTATTAATAATGTGTTAAACTATACTTCGTTCGTAATAGAAACCGTTAACGGATCTCACTGAGTTAAATTAATAAATATATGGTTAGTTAATGTCTTTAACATAAGTAACACGTGACCTAGAAACGTTCACTTTATTGATACCAATTTCTGCTTTCAAAAGTAATTTTTTTCCACCTGAATTAATTATAATATTTTAAAAATAATAAATATACTTATTCCTATAGAAATTTTTAATAAACTGCGAGGATAAAACATTAACCTATCCTATATATATATATATATCAAATTCCGCTAAGTAATACAATATAAATATAAATAAGGTATTAATAACGTTTATATTTTACGTGCTATTACACAAATAAAGAGTGATTCATAAGCTTTATAGTACGCGAGCTGATTGCAAACCACAACTTTGGTAGTTGCCATTTTTTAAGGTTAAAAATCTGTAAAATGGTGCGTAGCCATCCAACTAGAGTTTTACAGATTTAATTAATGAAATCAGCTATCGACGCCTGTTTCCAATAAAACGTTAAACACATATTAAACAATTTGAAGAGCTAAATGATTAATTATATCAATGTATACATTTATTACCTACTTGACCCACACTTATTATTCATAATAAAACAATACTCTGATAAGTTGTTAGTTCTTTTGCTTTTTTTTTCAATTGTTTCTTGTGTTGGCTTCGGCCACGAATAATGGCGTTACTGAGAATTACTAACACTCTAAAATAGAATGGCTGAGTTAGAAGTTGGGCAGTTACCATAATGTGTACATAATGCATGTAATTGCTTTATTTCTCCTTCAGGGTCTCTCCGTAGAAAGACATGGCGCGACAAGCCAAGCCAAGTGATTTATTGCAGTTTCGCTGAACATGGTGCACGCTGATAAGACTTTTCTGTGTAATATCCAACTCACGAGTAAATTTACAGCGCGTTAGAAGTTACTGCTGTAATCTGGTTTTCATGTCTCAGATTGTCACAACAATGCCACAAACTTCTTTCAGTCTCATTAGTCTCGAAAATCGTATGTCGCTGATGTTATGGAACAGAAACAGTATTTTAAAATGTTCAGCAGCGTTATCGGAGTGGTATAACATCAACTCTTTTTAATGTTTAATTTGTTTTGTAGAAAATTGTTCAGTTTTGAATAAAGACATATTTTTTAAAGAGTAACGACTTCATTTCTTATAAAGTAATCCGAAACGGAAAAATTTATTAAAATCCACAGCATTTCTACATTAAAGTTTCTCGATAGTGCTTTTGCTCTAATATTTTCTCTTACGCTGTGATTGTAATTATTCACTTCGTAATACGAACTGCAATTTTATACTTACTCCGTTGCAAATATAAATGTTAACATATTAACATAAGACCTTCAATATGTTGTATTGCCGATACACGTAACCTACTTTTCTCTTCGTATCAAGAGTCCGCGGTGGCTGAGAAGTTAGTAAGGTCGCCTTCCACAAAGGCGAACCGGGTCACTCTCGGATTTTCGCATGTGGAAATCGCGCGGGAAGATGCCACTGATCGACGGGTTTTATCTAGGTTNACCGGGTCACTCTCGGATTTTCGCATGTGGAAATCGCGCGGGAAGATGCCACTGATCGACGGGTTTTATCTAGGTTGTACCTTTTCCCCCGCCCTTTCATTTCGGCGCTCTTCGTTACAGTAACTGTATCAATGACACTTTTTAAATATGTTACAATATTTAAATTACTAAATGGATACTGCTATGTAATAGCACTATTGGTATTTCAGTTTTTTTTTTTTGGTGTTCGTTTCCTTCTTATCTGAAAGAATAATTTAAATATTGGTTAGATTTATATCCTTGTGGTGATATCTAGCCAAATCATGAGCAGAAACGTACTAACAAGTGAATTTAATGATCACCTAGGCACTGCTAGGATACTGAATTTGGTTTCAATAAATCACGATTTTCAGTAAGTGCACATTAAAATATCTATATGGCAGTTATTTGCAAAGCATATGTAGTACATTACAATAGATGAAAAATTATATAATTATTCCTCCTCTTCTCTTCAAGGATTTGGTTTCATTAAACACGTTCCGGATAATCCTTCATCGTTTTTTATTTATCTTTCCTCGTGGAAATTATTTAATCTCTACAAAATATTAAAACATAATTTTTAAGAATAATTTGAACATCTTATTTTATATTTGTCTGCTTTTTCTACATATGAGAATTGGGTTGGTGCATAATTCATGCTGAATAATGGTTTGTTCAAAATTACGCCATGGTATTACGATATTACGTATATTTCCAGTGATCTTAATTGATCTATAGCACGTGTCTGCATGACAATATGGGAGTGTGGTAGACGGTTATCGCACAGAGAGCCACGTTTCTTCAGTTGTGAGTGGACCGCCGTGCAGAATGGATGTGACCCGACTTCAACAGCGTCCTTTCGTCAAAGTATATTTCTACGGGGGAAAAAATACCATAGAAGCGAGGTGGGTAGCAGTATTTCAGTGTTCCGTAAAATCGTACGTATGGCTTGTTTCTCATTGGCGCCTTCTACCTGTAAATCAAGTAGCATTCATATTCCCTCGGTTTCAATAATATTCTTAGTTACTGCATGTGACACGTCACAGTCACAGGTCGTTCTGCTCGTTGCCAGTCACTGGTTGCTCCACGTCACCGCTAAACTGCTGGTTCAGTCAAAGTTGTTTATAACTTTTCTGAAGCCCGGCTCATTTCTAAATTTCAATATATTCTACCACCTTATGCCAAAAAGGCTTATCCAAGTCTAAAAAATCTGCTTGAGAATTATTTCTTACGAGGCATTACAAACACACCTATTTTCTCTGTTTTATAGATATTCATTATAAAAGTTTTACTATTATTATCATTTCCATATAAAATATATGTAAGAGGTTAGAAGATACAAGCATAACAATAAAACACTTAGAGTACATTACATTATATATTTAGGAAACAACCAAACACGTGACACATGGGGTAATTTTTGTTACATGCTTGTTTAAAAATTGTGAAGTTACCGCAAACAGAATATACCCACCCAGTGATAGTTTGGTACGGAATGCCATTATCCCCATATCCTTATGTGTAAGTCATGTATGTAAAAATGTTATATATTCTTCAAACGAACTTGCTATCGAGATATCGTAACATAAAATACGCCTCTAAAATTTCATTTTTTCGCACTTTGTAATATACTACTGTCTTAGAAAAATGCTGTTTTTATGGCATATATAAAATACTTACCAACCAATTCATGCCATCGTGCGGACAAGTGAATTTGTTGTTCACTTCAGGTACAGCAGAAATAAAATATCTCGCATTTTAAATTTATAATGTGTTAATGTTTGCAAATCTTTTTTTTAAAACGTACAATTATAGACTTTGTCAGGAATTTACACCTAGTGTACAATTAGAAATATTGAAACCATACTTTCTAGTTTTGCTGTACTTATAGTGAACATTAAATTCACTTAGTCGTAACTTGTATTGCTCTCCATTTATAAATACAACATTATTAAGTTCCATTTGTCACTGTTGGCAAACTCATAACGGTAGAATAAATTCATCAATATATCCATTCATTAATAACGGAAGCTACCTTGAAAATTGATCGTTATCGAAAATACTGAGAAAACGGCAGGGATTCCGGCCTAAATTTCGCATTTTTTTCTTTTGCACCAGTAATTAGAAGTAATTTTCTTATTCAAAATAAGTAGCATAAATTATTTTGGAAAGCCTCGATTTAAGATCGTCTCAAATTAGCCGATGTGCAGTTTTATAACCCTTCAACATTGATTTCAAACATAGGAGACAATAAATAATCCAGAAAATCTTAAAAATTTTCCTTAACAACTATTTTTGAATTGCAGATATTTGCTTATATCTCAAAAACGTCCGTTCTACGCCAAATGTTTTTGAAATTTTGGTTTTTATGAATGTTTGTGCGATTTTATTTTAGGACATTTATGTTNACCGGGTCACTCTCGGATTTTCGCATGTGGAAATCGCGCGGGAAGATGCCACTGATCGACGGGTTTTATCTAGGTTCTACCTTTTCCCCCGCCCTTTCATTTCGGCGCTCTTCGTTACAGTAACTGTATCAATGACACTTTTTAAATATGTTACAATATTTAAATTACTAAATGGATACTGCTATGTAATAGCACTATTGGTATTTCAGTTTTTTTTTTTTTGTGTTCGTTTCCTTCTTATCTGAAAGAATAATTTAAATATTGGTTAGGTTTATATCCTTGTGGTGATATCTAGCCAAATCATGAGCAGAAACTTACTAACAAGTGAATTTAATGATCACCTAGGCACTGCTGGGATACTGAATTTGGTTTAAATAAATCACGATTTTCAGTAAGTGCACATTAAAATATCTATATGGCAGTTATTTGCAAAGCATATGTAGTACATTACAATAGATGAAAAATTATATAATTATTCCTCCTCTTCTCTTCAAGAATTTGGTTTCATTAAACACGTTCCGGATAATCCTTCATCGTTTTTTATTTATCTTTCCTTGTGGAAATTATTTAATCCCTACAAAATATTAAAACATAATTTTTAAGAATAATTTGAACATCTTATTTTATATTTGTCTGCTTTTTCTGCATATGAGAATTGGGTTGGTGCATAATTCATGCTGAATAATGGTTTGTTCAAAATTACGCCATGGTATTACGATATTACGTATATTTCCAGTGAACTTAATTGATCTATAGCACGTGTCTGCATGACAATATGGGAGTGTGGTAGACGGTTATCGCACAGAGAGCCACGTTTCTTCAGTTGTGAGTGGACCGCCGTGCAGAATGGATGTGACCCGACTTCAACAGCGTCCTTTCGTCAAAGTATATTTCTACGGGGGAAAAAATACCATAGAAGCGAGGTGGGTAGCAGTATTTCAGTGTTCCGTAAAATCGTACGTATGGCTTGTTTCTCATTGGCGCCTTCTACCTGTAAATCAAGCAGCATTCATATTCCCTCGGTTTCAATAATATTCTTAGTTACTGCATGTGACACGTCACAGTCACAGGTCGTTCTGCTCGTTGCCAGTCACTGGTTGCTCCGCGTCACGGCTAAACTGCTGGTTCAGACAAAGTTACTTATAACTTTTCTGAAGCCCGGCTCTTTTCTAAATTTCAATATATTCTACCGCCTTATGCAAAAAAGGCTTATCCAAGTCTAAAAAATCTGCTTGAGAATTATTTCTTACAAGGCATTACAAACACACCTATTTTCTCTGTTTTATAGATATTCATTATAAAAGTTTTATTATTATTATCATTTCCATATAAAATATATGTAAGAGGTTAGAAGATACAAGCATAACAATAAAACACTTAGAGTACATTACATTATATATTTAGGAAACGACCAAACACGTGACACAAGGGTGCAATTTTTGTTACATGCTTGTTTAAAAATTGTGAAGTTACCGCAAACAGAATATACCCACCCAGTGATAGTTTGGTACGGAATGCCATTATCCCCATATCCTTATGTGTAAGTCATGTATGTAAAAATGTTATATATTCTTCAAACGAACTTGTTATCGAGATATCGTAACACAAAATACGCTTCTCAAATTTCATTTTTTCGCACTTTGTAATATACTACTGTCTTGCAAAAATGCTGTTTTTATGGCATTTATAAAATACTTACCAACCAATTCATGCCATGCTGCGGATAAGTGTATTTGTTGTTCACTTCAGGTACAGCAGAAATAAAATATCTCGCATTTTAAATTTATAATGTGTTAATGTTTGTAAATCTTTTTTTTAAAACGTACAATTATAGACTTTGTCAGGAATTTACACCTAGTGTACAATTAGAAATATTGAAACCATACTTTCTAGTTTTGCTGTACTTATAGTGAACATTAAATTCACTTAGTCGTAACTTGTATTGCTCTCCATTTATAAATACAACATTATTAAGTTCCATTTGTCACTGTTGGCAAACTCATAACGGTAGAATAAATTCATCAATATATCCATTCATTAATAACGGAAGCTACCTTGAAAATTGATCGTTATCGAAAATACTGAGAAAACGGCAGGGATTCCGGCCTAAATTTCGCATTTTTTTCTTTTGCACCAGTAATTAGAAGTAATTTTCTTATTCAAAATAAGTAGCATAAATTATTTTGGAAAGCCTCGATTTATGATCGTCTCAAATTAGCCGATGTGCAGTTTTATAACCCTTCAACATTGATTTCAAACATAGGAGACAATAAATAATCCAGAAAATCTAAAAAATTTTCCTTAACAACTATTTTTGAATTGCAGATATTTGCTTATATCTCAAAAACGTGCGTTCTACGCCAAATGTTTTTGAAATTTTGGTTTTTATGAATGTTTGTACGATTTTATTTTAGGACATTTATGTTNCCGTTCTACGCCAAATGTTTTTGAAATTTTGGTTTTTATGAATGTTTGTGCGATTTTATTTTAGGACATTTATGTTATAGCACCTCCGCACATTCCTTGTCATTTGAACATTGTCACAAACATGTTCGCTATTTTTAATAGTCATAAAGTTTTAGATAACGTTTTCCATGTACATTCCCAACTTCCCCTAATTAAGTTTCATGTCTGATTTTTACTTTGGCATTCCCGTTACACTGGCTTAGTGCTCACATACATAAAAAAGGATCCGTTGTCATTCCTGAACTGCTTTAATCACAGCCTTTGTTAAATTATGATGCCAAAATCTTCTCTTACCATTTCCACTTCCACATCTTACGCCACTTATCCTTTAGCCACCGCTTTAATTGCCACGCCCTCTACAATTCCAAAACATTTAAATCTAAATTCTTCATACTTGGAATATACTATACCGTTCTTAACCACTTATATTTCCACCACGATTCTACAACAAGATCTCTTCGTCATTCTCAATTTTACATGTGGTTTACCAGTATTGAACAATTTAAACTAAAGGCTCCTTGCTTGGCATGGGAATGAACTTCCATTTCAGTGAAAATATTTCACTTTTCTCGTCTCTTGCTCTATTTTTAATCCTTTTTACCTTCCCGAAATCTCCATGTTTTATGTTTCATGTTTGAAATTTTCTCGGCCGTCCTTGACTACTTTAAATGCCATTACGACTCTTCACTGCCTCCATTCCCGCGGCTCCTTTTAGACGCCCCTCTACACCAGTTCTTTTGGTCTTACTTACAAAGACTCAAAAAGGCGGTAATANCCCGCGGCTCCTTTTAGACGCCCCTCTACACCAGTTCTTTTGGTCTTACTTACAAAGACTCAAAAAGGCGGTAATAAGGGTGATTTGTGATCCCCAAATAAAACGTCTCGAATGGAGATGTCGAACAATACATGCATGCGAAGTTCGGTTGTTCTGCCTAAAACGTCTCGTCACGCCCACAAACTTTGCAAGGGCTTCTTTATTCGTCGAAAATTAAATGAAAACCTTGACAAGCACCAAAACTGTCGCTTGGTAGAAAGTGTTTATACTGGTGTCTAAAGGGCCAATTTACTACTTNCCCGCGGCTCCTTTTAGACGCCCCTCTACACCAGTTCTTTTGGTCTTACTTACAAAGACTCAAAAAGGCGGTAATATGGGTGATTTGTGATCCCCAAATAAAACGTCTCTAATGGAGATGTTGAACAATACATGCATGCGAAGTTCGGTTGTTCTGCCTAAAACGTCTCGTCACGCCCACAAACTTTGCAAGGGCTTCTTTATTCGTCGAAAATTAAATGAAAACCTTTCACAGTATGCAGTGTTCCACGAACTCATCACCTAGTAATACAAACTGTTGACTTAGCCACTTTTTCCAAATGTATAAAATTATTTTAGAAAAATAATAGGAGGTAAGTTATTTTTTTATTTTAGAAGTACAGGCTGTAATGTTGGTGCCAATAGTTTATATATATATACATAGATAGCAACGCACATTTTGTTTTAGCCAAAGGAACCAAACATTATACTTAAATTTTAGAGGGACGTAAAAATAGCTGCTTTAAAGAAGAAGAGATCTGAAACCCTCAAAATGAGGAATGTTTAGCACGTAGGCCACCTTGTGTTGTTTGTCCCGTGTTTACAATTAGCCTAACATCAAGTTTATAAAGCTATTTCTTTTTAAAAATAAATCGTTACTATTTTAACCAAAGAATATATATATAATAC
>NQII01009520.1:0-49970 GCA_002778355.1 Clitarchus hookeri | reverse complement strand
ATTTTTTCGGGACACTTGACCTTCTTCATCGACCTAAACGTCGTTATTAATTTCAGCTGCTAAGCACGGTTAAAAATCTCTCTCTCAGCTCAAAACACTCTGTGTCCTGTGAAAAAAATGTACTCGTGTGGGTGGGCTCCCTACCACAATATTTTCGTGCTTTAAAACAATTGCTTAGCACAAATGTTAATCAACGGAGATCACTGACGAAGAATAACCGAAACTGGGAAAATTTTTCCTTTTCTCGAGTAAGCTGTTGGAAAAGCATTTCAAACCACCAGTTTTCTAGTCAAAAATATCGAGGTTCTAGGGGTTTGTCGTTCGAGAATTAGTCAGCTCATCACACAGANAAAACATCACTCTTAAATTTGTATTCGTTCCAAACATTGCCAGTTGCAGTAGCCTTTTTCGTTGCCTTGGTCGTCTCCGTATTATTTGATATCAGTTTATTTTCAATTACATTCATATTCACTTAATATACATTTTGAATTCTTTAAATANCTCTTAAATTTGTATTCGTTCCAAACATTGCCAGTTGCAGTAGCCTTTTTCGTTGCCTTGGTCGTCTTCGTATTATTTGATATCAGTTTATTTTCAATTGCATTCATATTCACTTAATATACATTTTGAATTCTTTAAATAAAAAAAATGTCTTGCTGTTAATTCTTAGAGCACCTTTTTTTTCTAAGCACCATTTTCTAAACCCAAATGTTATCGCAACTTTTTTTGCGGTGCGCGAGCCCTTGCTCGTATCAGCATTTTCGTATGTTATGGTTTTTTTCAAACTTAATTTTAGAAGCAGGTTGAACATGTATGGTTATGTTTAATCCATTAGTTTTTAAAAGTGGGTTGAAAACGTATGGCTATGTTTAATCCATTAGTTTTTAAAGTGGGTTGAATATTTGCAAACTGTTCTGTGAACATTACGTTAATCACCATCCCAGAGAACCACGAAACGTGGCGGTGGAAATCANAATATTTGCAAACTGTTCTGTGAACATTACGTTAATCACCATCCCAGAGAACCACGAAACGTGGCGGTGGAAATCAGGCAACCTTTCAATACTGATTATTTCGCACCGACACAGGACCAGACACGCGCAATATATTTACACCATCCTCTCGACAGCAGTTGCACAGCTACTAAAGCACACGTTTCCCATCAAGTTGAGCTAGGTTCGATTCCCGGCGGGGGTTGCACATGGATTTTCGCACATGTGGGAAACGTGATTGATGACGTTGATAACAGGATCACCCGTGATGGACGTTGGCGATGTCCGGCAGATTTTTTCGGGACACTTGACCTTCTTCATCGACCTAAACGTCGTTATTAATTTCAGCTGCTAAGCACGGTTAAAANGATTTTTTCGGGACACTTGACCTTCTTCATCGACCTAAACGTCGTTATTAATTTCAGCTGCTAAGCACGGTTAAAATTCTCTCTCTCAGCTCAAAACACTCTGTGTCCTGTGAAAAAAATGTACTCGTGTGGGTGGGCTCCCTACCACAATATTTTCGTGCTTTAAAACAATTGCTTAGCACAAATGTTAATCAACGGAGATCACTGACGAAGAATAACCGAAACTGAGAAAAATTTTCCTTTTCTCGAGTAAGCTGTTGGAAAAGCATTTGAACCCACCAGTTTTCTAGTCAAAAATATCGAGGTTCTAGGGGTTTGTCGTTCGAGAATCAGTCAGCTCATCACACAGANACCACCAGTTTTCTAGTCAAAAATATCGAGGTTCTAGGGGTTTGTCGTTCGAGAATCAGTCAGCTCATCACACAGAATGGAAGAGCGGCCGTCCACACGAAGATTTTTACCAATTTAATTGAAAGAGATAATGCTGTTGAATTATATTTTTTTTAAAATGTGGGAGCACCCTGAGAAACCCTCATACTCTATTCGCACCAGCAAGGTCCCGGGGAAAATATAAAACCCATAGATTCCGTCGCCTATGCACTAGCATATATTTATATTAAAGTATAATATGCTTTAGGCATACTTTTTATATTAGCATATAATAAGCATATATATTTGTATAACCATATAATATGCATATATTTTATATCATCATTTAATATGCATATATATTTATATTATCATATAATATGCATATAGGCATATCAAATATGTATTGATTGTGTCTGCGGGTTTTATATTTTCCCCGGGTTCTTACTGGTGCAAACATAATATGAGGGTTTCCTCAGGGTTCTCCCACGTTTATTTTTACATATGTAATATATCAGTATTTTCTCTCTGAATTAAACACGTAAAAATCTTTCTATGGACGACTATTTCTCCTATCCGAGTGATNATATATCAGTATTTTCTCTCTGAATTAAACACGTAAAAATCTTTCTATGGACGACTATTTCTCCTATCCGAGTGATTAGCTGACTGATTCTCCACCGACAAATTCCAAGAACCTCGATATTTTCGTCTGGAAAACTGGTGGGCTGAACTGCGTTTCCAACAACTGACTCAAGAAAAGGAAAAAATTTCCTCGCTTAGGTTACTCTTTGTCTGTGATCTGCGATGATTAACATTGCTATTAAGCGATTTTTTAAAGTACGCGAATATCTTAGTGGGCAACTCACCCGCACCAGTACATATTTTTCAGGGNATATATCAGTATTTTCTCTCTGAATTAAACACGTAAAAATCTTTCTATGGACGACTATTTCTCCTATCCGAGTGATGAGCTGACTGATTATCCACCGACAAATTCCAAGAACCTCGATATTTTCGTCTGGAAAACTGGTGGGCTGAACTGCGTTTCCAACAACTGACTCAAGAAAAGGAAAAAATTTCCTCGCTTAGGTTACTCTTTGTCTGTGATCTGCGATGATTAACATCGCTATTAAGCGATTTTTTAAAGTACGCGAATATCTTAGTGGGCAACTCACCCGCACCAGTACATATTTTTCAGGGGACAATTTGTGTTTTGAGTTGAGAGAGAGTTTGGCAGCTGAAATGGGCGAGGACATTTTGTTGGCGAAGAAGGTCAAGTGTCCCGAGAAAATCTGCCGGACATCGCCAACCCCATCATGGGTAATACTGTTGGGAATGGCATCAATCACGTTTCTCACATGCACACAAATACATGTGCGACCCCTGCCGGGAATCAAACCTAGCTCAACTTGATGGGAGACGTGTGCTTTAGTAGCTGTGCAACTGCTGTCGAGGGGATGGTGTGAAATATTAAGCGTGTCCGGTCCTGTGTTGGTGCCAAATAATCATTCAAGAAAGGGTGCCTGATCTATAACGCCACGTTTCGTGGTTCTCTGGGATGGTGATCATCGCAGTATTCACAGAACAGTTTGTAAATATTTATGCATCAGGAATAGGGCTTGCATTTATTGCTGCCGTCATTTTAATGGAAAAAAGTGTTGCTTTACCATTGGTGAAGAATTGATGTGCGATGTTGAGAACTTTTACTTGTGTGAGAATGGGCTCGTTTTCACCCTAGGGCATGCGGATGTACCTGAACGTAATCGCCGTGGTTCAAAACCGATTAAATGCAATTTTACAATCATATGTTCATGATCTGATCGTAATCTCTGTTATACCCGACAGTAAGGTTTTCATATAAAATTTTTTCTTAAATATTCAGAGTGATGTATTTCCATTGTACTTGGTATCGATGGCAGTAGTATTTCTACGGTTATTTCTCGAGTCGATACATATCAGGGTTCATGGGAGGCTATTTTGGAATGACATACTCCCCCGTCAATATTCCTGCTAATCACAATGGAAGCGAAGCTGCTAGCCGTGTGTTGTGAGAATATTCCGTAAATAAAACAGACTGTAGTGAGTCATATCTGAGTGATATTTCCTAAGTTTCTACAGCGTATATTAGATTTCGTTCCTGCTCGAAGAGTTGCGTAAAAGGGAAGGGCCATGCATATGATAATGAAGACTCTGTTGATGATGAAAACTGTGGGGGTTTTTTCGACGTCCTCACACATCTCCTCGCCGGCNTGTGAGATTTCGTTCCTGCTCGAAGAGTTGCGCAAAAGGGAAGGGCCATGTATATGATAATGAAGACTCTGTTGATGATGAAAACTGTGGGGGTTTTTTCGACGTCCTCATACATCTCCTCGCCGGCTTTGCTGAAAAAAGTGTTGCAAATAATGCNGCTTTGCTGAAAAAGGTGTTGCAAATAATGCGGAAGACGACAAGAAAACCCTACATATTTCCTGAAGACCCCAATGAACTTGTTGATAGACTGAACTTGTTGATAGACNATACATCTCCTCGCCGGCTTTGCTGAAAAAAGTGTTGCAAATAATGCAGAAGACGACAAGAAAACCCTACATATTTCCTGAAGACCCCAATGAACTTGTTGATAGACTGAACTTGTTGATAGACTCAGACATTTTATTNACTCAAACATTTTATTGCCTTGCACAGTAACGAGATAAATTTAATCGTTGGTGAAATTAAGGAAAGGGGCTACATCGAATGAAACCATTGTGTACTATCCATCATCTGCAAACATCAGATAAATGCAAAGATTGGATGCATGGGAAAAGTAAGATAATACATTTATCTGTTCTTAGTTGGGCAATTTTAATTTATTGAACCTGACGCTACTCTATTTCTGAAAAACGNGTGCAATTTTAATTTATTGAACCTGACGCTACTCTATTTCTGAAAAAACGTATTATTTTAGTGGTTTATAAAATTTAATGCAAGGAACTGTTTTAAAGTAAAAGTGAACGAGAAAGTGCGTTACGGGGAATATGGTTGAATCTGAAATATTATGTATTTCTCAGGCTTTTTAAGTCAGCTGAGTTATGTTTAAGAAACAAACGAACTGAGGAAATATTTTGAGGAATGAAAGGGCGAAAATCTAGGAGTGACCCTGCTGGGAATCGAACTTGTCTCGTGTTAGGTGGAAGAGGCCAAGTGAAGAATGGGTGTCCTGTGTGAAAATGTGTGTACAGAAGAAAGGATGCTATACGCGTTCTCATGTAGGGAAAGAGAGCTCTAGCCACTGCAGTCCCCCTCTCTTATGTGACACCGTGGAAGAGGTCATCGTTACAAAATGAGCCCGGGGTGCCTGTTTCGACGGGGAGCCTGAACTGATTTGTCCAAATCTTCATAATTTCGCAGATTGCAGTAGGCCTTCTGACCTGAGTAATCCCTCTTGCAGCGTGATACTTCTTTTAATTTGGCATGGGTAATAAATATTATCTGCGTAAGAATAAGCATATTTAATAATTTTTTTTAAATCTATTGCTTTTGTACTTGCATTATACGAGAATTTGTATCTTCATGGCATCGCGAGGGGCTGATAGTGCGCAAGTATGCTAGCAAGCATCATAACTCTTTCTGGGCATGATGGAGGTGCACAAAGTTAGTCGCAAAAATTAACACCTATAATGGGTGATTTTACTCTCGTTTCTGACCTTTCGGAAAGTTATCGATGATATGTATTGGTGATACAAGGGCATGCCTGTGATGAAACATTGCCAACATTCGTTTGTATCTCTGCAGTTTCATAAAGAACTGCAGACTATTTTTGAATCGATATTTTGCTGTGATATTATGCCGCGTACTCTGTAATTTAAAAAAAGTTACATTAAGGGACAAGAATGTTTTATTTATTTATTTTTCAGTGGCTAGGATTTTTGGTCTGTGAACATTACCGTTTCCTCTGAAGGTTCAAGATTAATACAACTTCAAATTCTACATTTGATTTTACCTCGGAATATCGATTCGATATGCATAAGCGGATGAAAGGAGCCGTTCGTTGGATTACGAAGAGAATAACAACGACCCGATCCGGTATATATTACTAGAGTTATCAGACTGGCCAACAACGCATCGTGTACGAAATTGTACATTTAAATACCTGTAAAATGCAAAATGGCACTTCGGTATGCCTGAAATATGCAAGGAATTGCTGTTGTCAAATAAATATTTGTGTTCAATTAAGTGATTTTTTTTTACTTAATACGTACATATTTGTCTACATTACGTGTTTCAAATTTTTATGTTATTTGTCCTTGAAATGTGGCTGACTCGTGATTCTGAAAGCCCGATGCTGTGGATTCGATGTGAGAGAAAATGGCGCAACCCCCTTCCTCTTATATGGAACACATATTAATATTTTTTATTCGTGACTGTATTAGATTCTAGTAAAATAGTAGCGTGAGTTTACATTATCTAGGCGGTATGTAAGCTAGAATAATAATGAAAGTAAATTTTATACTATTTTGAGAGGGAGCGAGTTGCTTGGGTAAGCGGAAACAAGTAAGGACTCGACCAATAATGCATCCCGGCTTTCACCTGGAGTGATTTTTAAAATAGAAATTCGGGGCGACGGTGTTGAGTATCGAACCCGGGTCCCCTTGAACATGGGTCTTCCCTGGTGTTGACTTGTGCTTGCAGATAACTGTACGTATTATACTATGAATTAAAGTTGGCTTGTGTGAGAAATAAAACAAGCTGCTGGAGAGACAAGCCTCCCCCCGGCGGTCAGTGCGCTGGGGCCAAGTCCAATGAAACACCTGGTGCAGCGTGGCTGGCCGTGCCATGAGCTCACATTACCACTGCACGTTCCTCTCATTTACTTCTGTAATGGGACTCGGGACCAGTTATTTAAGAATGTTTTTGTCTTAACAGTTATTTAATGCGTATATCAGTCTCGCATGCAATTGGGATATTTCGGGCTCTGTGTGTGTATCGTTAGCTGTGTGTAGATCTGTGTGCGTGTATTTCTTGTATACATTTATGTTAACAATATCAAGGTAAGTTTGTCACACTGTACTTAACAGATAATAATATATTTTAATAGATTAAACCCATTTCCCTTTTCAACTATGATTTATTACCACATATACCATCATACATAACATTACCAATATAAAACTAGATGATATCAAATATAAACTTTTATGAAAATAATTTTATTGCAACCTCAGAAATAATATTGACATACTGACACACAAAAAAATAATTTTTTGGTATTAAGATTACCATAGTAATAAATCACACGCTATTAAATTGAGAATATTAATTGTGCGCAGACTCTTACATCTTAAGCTTAATGTCATAAACTTCCACGTTTAATTGAATATTACCCGAACAACAATGCCTGTAACTAAATTCGTAACAGATAATAAGCAGTACTCTAATGAAATAAAATTAAGTAACCACGAAGAAATTAAGAAATCGGTAAGAAAATTAACTACCGATATAACGCTACTTTACCAACAAAATCATTATATTCTAATGAATTTGGATATGTTGACCCATATTTTCAGGATAAAACAATATATATAAAAAGGTAGGTTATTAANTATATTCTAATGAATTTGGATATGTTGACCCATATTTTCAGGATAAAACAATATATATAAAAAGGTAGGTTATTAATGCATATTGCAGTTTAAAATCTCATAAACTTTTATACTTTCCTGTTAGAAACAGCAAAACTTGGATCTCAGATGCACACAAATTTATATAAAAAAAGTTACGGAATATTTTGTTATTGTCTGTAATAGTTTTAGACTCTGTGTCATCTAAGTAATGACATAATTGACTTAGTTTGCAGTGTAGGAGCAGCTAACTCCATAGCGAGTGACTTGCAGCACAGATCTCTAGAGTGACGAGGCCAGGGCAGCCGGTCTACTTGGCCTTGATGCTGGTCTTGCCACCGGCGGGGCGGGTGTTCGGCTCGGTCCTCGACAGCTGCAGGAACTGGCCCTTGAGCATGTCCCAGGTGGTCGCGGTGTCGTACTTCTCGCCGAACTCCTCCAACGTCCGCTTCATGGCCGGGTAGAGCTCCCCGAGGCGGCTGTGGTCCAGCGTGGGGAACAGATGGTGCAGGTAGTGGTGGCCGAACTGCGTCATCACCAGGAACAGGTTGCTCGACACCTCCGCGCGGTCCCTCAGGGTGTCGAGCTGGGCCAGCCCCCAGTCCGAGTCCTCCCTGGGACACAGCACCAACATCAACAAACTGCTCTCTTTTATTTTTCTCATAAGTACGCAAATTTTGTACTATAGTCAATACGTGATTTCTTCACACTTATCGAATCAAACCTTTTGAAAAATCACCCCATGCATGACGTGCTTGTTCATTTCCTAAATACCTTACGTATCACAAGCGTTTTATACACTGAAGAGCCAAAAAAACTGGTACACATGCTTTATATCGTTTAGGGTCCCCCGAGCACGCAGAAGTGTCGCAAGACGACGTGGTATGGCCTCGACTAATGTCTGAAGGTACGCAGGAGGCAATTCACACCATGAATCCTGCAGGGCAGTCCACAAATCCAATCTGCGCCAATTTGAGAAAGGGTTGCACGTCTGTCACGTTTAATGATTCTAGTCAGTTGTCGTTTGTCTCGTTCGTTCACAATCTTTTTCCGGCCGCAGCGATGTCGAAGATGTGATGTTTTACCGGATTCCCGATATTCACGGTACACTCGTGAAATGGTCGTACGCGAACATCTAAATGTTATCGCTACCTCGGAGATGCTATATCCCATCACTCGTGCGCCGACTATAACACCACGTTCAAACTCACTTAAATCTTGATAACCTGCCATTGTGGCAGCAGTAACCGATCTAGCTGCCGACCGCATCGCGTTACTCTTATAGGTTCCACACCTCTCTTATTTGCATACGCGTGGCTATACCAGTTTTTTTTTGGATCTTCGATGTACTTCTATTCACATAAAATTTTTTTTTTTTTTCGTATAATTGAATCTTTACTTAAAATTTATCTATAAATTATAATAAATAATTTACAACAGATGATTGAAAACAGGTTGGTATTGCCTGATAAGAAATAGTTCTTATGCAAAATATTTTTACATTGAGTGCGCACGAATACGATGCGTTGTCCGTTTGGTGTATTATTCTAGACTAGGTTAGGCATTGTTTTCATGAGGCGGAGGAATATGCTGGAAGTAGAACTTTAGTATTGCTTCGGAAAGTTTGAAGTAACTGTGAATTGACTGTTGATGATACTGCTGTATAAGTAAACAATTTTAATACCATAATACTATTTACTAGAGAATTTAGCATTATCTCCATAATATTTACGCCACTAAATAATACGTTACACATTAGACTTGGAGGAAAAAATAAAATACTTCGACTAGCCCTGCAAACGAGGTCATGAAGGCATTATCCCGGGATTGAATCTCCGTTAAGTTAACGATGCGTGTGTCGACGTATAATGTAAAGTTATGTTTTTTTTTATGTAAGACACTCCCGAATATTCTATCTACAAAGAGTTTTTTGAATAACATGATTAAATTGAAACCGCAGCATTTATGAACTAATATAAAAAGCAAATTATAGTAACCAACAATTTTGGAAAGGTCATTTAGTACTATTAAATTTTACTTGATTCTAACAAAACAGCGCGTGAATTCAATCCTTCATGCCGTACAAGTTGCATATCACAAAGGCGAAAGGAACTGGCACGTCATGCGGCAACCGTCTGTACATAGACCACCAATGAAAATACTTGAAGATCCTACGTTGCCAATACTGATGTTTGTGTTGTTAGAAATACATTTTTATCACTTCTGGCAGCCTTTACTACTCAGTTGCTAAGCTGCCATTCGTGGTGCAGGCGCTCTCCGCATGGCGCGCCACTTCCGTTCGCCTTTGTGATATGCAACTTGTTATGCTTCTAGGTAAGTAAAGCTGTGGACCCGTGCGTTGTTTTGCCTAATTTCAAGTTAAAAAATAAGAATAATAGACTACCTTTCCAAACATTCTGTAACTAGGATTTAATGTTTCTGTTGATCAATAGATGCTGCGGTTTTAATTTCAACAAGTTATTCAAAAATGCTTCTAATATTACTAAAAATAAATATCTAACAGCGATATATATCTCTAAGTTCGAATCAGTGGAAAATCGCTGATTCGCGCTCAAATGCAACTACTCGAGTCAGTGGAAATACATAGCTCCACTTAGAATCGGCGGAAAAATACAGTTTTTTTTTTCAGCGAAACAATTTTCACTGATTGAATAAGTGACACAGCCAACTGCATGACACTAACTAAATAAGGTTTTTATTGAATTTATCCGAAATCATTACGAAAAAATGAACAAATTTTCGAAAGTAACTTTTCATTTTGGGCAATTTAATGCAATAAAAAAGTGAAAGGAAACGCCATTGTTTAAGATTTTAACCCACATAAATATGCTCCCAAGTCTGTCACCTTGTGAATCTAGCTACAATGCCAATGGCGACTTAAGTGGGAATAAAACATATATATATATATATAGAATCTTATCGAAAATATGTAGATTTTAATTTTATGCAATTTCTTTAGGTTTTTATTTCAATTTCTAACGTTAGGGTTGTTAATACAAACAGTACGTAAGACACTCACTTCACAACATTTCGCGCAGTTTAAACCTGCAAACCAAGAGTTATGATGGTTACGTGAAAAAGAATTCAAAGACGGGAAAGCAAATTGAAAGTAATGAAAAATAAATTAAAAACTCGAAGTTTATAATACCTCATAAAATATTACTGTATTATTAATGCCTAAACACACATTTTATAAAAGTATATTTTATGGGTTTCCTTAGTTCATGTGCTGTTAGTTCATATAATACACCAGGTTTGACTAATCCATCTGTTAGAAAGCAAATTACTGAAATACAGCTAATGAAATGGTTGACGAATCAGTAGAAAATATAATTGAATTAATAATTGAAGAAAAACTGGCTTTTTTCCACTAATTACTTTGTTAAATTGACTGATGTGAATGTCGAATAAGTCAGACGCCGAATACTGATTCTAATAGTGAAATTATCACTGATTCAGATTTTTTAATATTAGACTTTTAGAGTATTGTTTATATGCGTAAAGCAATCACACGCACATTTTTTACCCCAACTCCAAGCTACTATACCCTGCTTACATTTACGTGGTAACGTTAATTTTCAAGTCGTGCTTGCTGTTGTTGCTGCTTTTGCAGACGACTTTATGGGGAACAAGCTCACACGCCAAAATCATTTTCATTTGCATCTAATGGCAGCCATCATACCTTATCCAGCAATCAACCCGAGTGTGATGTCTGAGACGAATACATGAAGGTTAGGTAGCAAGAGGGCCAACACTAGATATGTTAACTTTAGTTTGGTGCTGTGACCTCTTCATTTCTTAAACCCATTCATTTACATCTTGGTACCCATAAATCAGATTTCAAAATCAACCATAGGAAAACGTGCGTAGAAAATCATTGCGATGACATCTAAAACACAGCTCTCCAGAACTGAAGTTTAATTTAGTCAAAATTTTTACTAAGTGAAGTTAAAAGTTGGTGTCTGGAAAAATATCTGATTAAAGGTTAACGGTAGAAAAAAAGGAGTTAAAGTTGGTGTCTCGGAAATGTAAGTGTGTAAAATTTAACGAACTTCTTTCTGCTGCAAACCACTTTTATTATTTTAGGAAAAAAAGAAAATCAAAGCTATTTCATCTAGAAAATTAACACCGTCTTACATATTATCGAAAAAAATAACTGACACCAACTCAAAACGTGTTATGTTTATTGCACTCTCATTCTACTGTTCGTGTAAAAAGAATCACCATAGACGTAATAGTAAAAAAAAAAAAAAAAAAGAGTGTATGTAGCTCAGTACAAGTTACAGAAGTGAAATTTCTTTGGCGATTATTAGGTATACAACATAGCTGTCTCTTATTCTCTCTCTAGCCGACTGCAGATATTCCGTCTTTATTGCGACACAAATGCTGCAAAAGTCTCATATTACGTTTCATATTATATGACCTTGTAATTTTACTCTCATCGCGCCCAAAGAATTTCATTTCAATAAAATTAATCAGATAATTAAATATGCACTGAGGTTTCAGTCACAGCTAACATTTTTACGAAGATGAGGATCTGAACACTTTCTTCTTTCTCGTATCATTAACAAAAAAAACATTAAATTTAAGTTTGTGCGTAAGATTAACTTGTGCCTCTTAACTTGGAAATAAGTTACTATTCTGCAGAAACACTATTTAAGGTACCGGTCACTTGGTTGTAATCTTAATGGTCAGATTTAAAACGAAAAGTTTTTTTAATGAGTTACTTTTAAACCAAAAACTTATGTTATAAACAAGTTGATAGCGATGTGTGGTGATCACAGTGTGCAGTTTCAGAGCACACAGGCAAACGTGAAGGGCATGAAGCCGCTGTCGTGACGGGACGCAGTTACCTAGGCGCGTCCCCGTCCATGAACACATCCGGGTGGTGGTGCGCGCCGTTGATGCCGATCACGCCAAAGAAGAAGCTCGCTGTTACTATTATCCAAGACCACATCAGAAGAGTTTGGATGAACCCTGCGCCTCCCAGGAAGTACATGGCGGCCGGCAGGATCAACGCGATGGCGTCCGTCTTCCGCAGGACGTCTAGGTATCCGTGGAAGAACAACGTGAACCTGCAACATTCCAATACATCAGCATCAAGTTCTGTNTCCGCAGGACGTCTAGGTATCCGTGGAAGAACAACGTGAACCTGCAACATTCCAATACATCAGCATCAAGTTCTGTTTTTTTTTTATGTTGTCGAAAGTGAAAGTCTGTATAAATGACATACGAAAGCAAGGTCATGTTTGACTGAACCAGAAGACCATGGCAAATCTACAGGTGAGGTTTCGGATAGTTCTCCCCAGCTGATTACCAATTTGGTCTTTCTGTTTCGTTTCAGTTCATTTCTTGGTACCTTTAAATTTTATATCAACACAAGAGTGTATATACANTCCGCAGGACGTCTAGGTATCCGTGGAAGAACAACGTGAACCTGCAACATTCCAATACATCAGCATCAAGTTCTGTATTTTTTTTTATGTTGTCGAAAGTGAAAGTCTTTATAAATGACATACGAAAGCAAGGTCATGTTTGACTGAACCAGAAGACCATGGCAAATCTACAGGTGAGGTTTCGGATAGTTCTCCCCAGCTGATTACCATTTTGGTCTTTCTGTTTCGTTTCAGTTCATTTCTTGGTACCTTTAAATTTTATATCAACACAAGAGTGTATATACANATTTGGTCTTTCTGTTTCGTTTCAGTTCATTTCTTGGTACCTTTAAATTTTATATCAACACAAGAGTGTATATACACTGGAATGTTGTTTTTTCGTATACCTTACCTCGTTTATAACTTTGTATCACTGATTGTAATTTTGTTCCTGTTGTGTTAATAGAAAGCTTTATTAATCATTAAATAGACATGTCTGTTGCGTTATAACCATGGATGTTGGAACAGGAGATGACATGCCATGGCGTAGATGAAACTACATTTCGACTGTATATAGACGAGGCCACCAATGCCAAGTTAAACAATGGAAAAGACAAAACACAATAACAGTTGTTCAGTGATAACTATAAACATCGCTATTAATTATATTATGTTCATTACTACCCGGGAATTAAACATGATTCGAAAATAGGTACAAATTATATGCGATAGTTATTTTTTGCTTAAATATTCAATTGCTGTCTGGACACTCGTATTTAATAAAGTCAAGTTCTCTATTACATAAACAACAAGCTCTTTTCAGTGGACATGCAAATCATTATTGTATATATTATTTAAAATTGATACCTGCCGTGCATGAAAGTATTACGGCACACAAGTTTATATAAAATTCCCCATAAAATTAATATTTTGGTGTTATAGCTTGTTGTATTAAAAGAAAATTTCAAAAATACCCCTATATGCAACTAGCTTTTGAAATTACATAGCAGTTCATATATAACGATTGAACTGCGATCTCGTATTTACGTCGCGCTATTGAGTTGGTCAAATTTTGGCAGTATTAAAATTGTTGCTTAATTATAAGTTCGTAATTCGCTTGCCTTTACTGCTTTTAAAGGAAAAATAGTGAAGATATTTGGGCGGCTCTAAACGTCTTGAGAGCCGATGAGGGTGAAGTGGGGTGGGGCCCGAATGCAAGATCGGGGGAAACGGGAGATGCCCGAAAAAAAACCCGCCGACCAGCGGCATCGTTCGGCACGATTCCCTCATGCAAAAATCCGGAGGCGACCCCTCCGGGAATATAAACCGGTTCACCTAGGAGGGAGGCGAGTAGTCTGACCACTACACCACCGCGGCCCTAGGCAGTTAAAGGTCGATAACTATCTGGCTATAGAGGTACATTATGAATTTTCTTATTTTTAAGTTATAAACAAGTTGTAGCGCCAGGAGAGGTATCTTACCTGAGCATGAGTTGTCCGTGGAACAAGTAACTGTAGAGAAGCGGACTGTAGACCCAGGAGAGGTATCTCTTGGCTGAGGACTTTGATTCATACGGCAGCCACTCCAGTAGAGGTTCCATCAAAGTGACTTCTAGATCCAGCAGCGTGTTGGGGTACAGGTGGTGGCTGAGGGCGTGAGTTATTCTCCAGTCCCTGAAACGGTCAAATTATCTGTCATTCATCTGCACGGCCTCGTCTTGTTGTTAGATGGTCTCAGTGAGCCGTATGGCTGCGGTGGAACAAGTTGAGGGAGCTTATAGTCATAATGAATCTCTCAAGTGTGGAATTGCAGTGTCAAATGTTATGAACTATATAACTGGAGGAACTGAACTCTATCGACAAACATTGGCAAGTTATTCCTTCATAAAAAATAATTATAAACACATGTATAACGTACAGTCCAAATAAAATCCAGAAGGGTGTTACCACACTTGAAAGTGTAGTTGAAAAAGTCTTATTATTATTAACACACTAAGAATTAAAAATTAATCCCTGAATTCTGGGCAGGGCACTATTGAACGGCTAAGTGCAAACCATTAAAAATTGGGTGCCGATATCAAAGAGTTTCCATAAAGAAGGAGCGTTTCGAACCTCACGTGCATTGAAAAATGTAATGCTCTGGCATGCTTGGGTTGTTCCTTGCGGATTTTCGATCTACCGTACATTGTAAATTAACCACACTGTTCTCGATAAATAATGGATAATGCCGGAGAGATACATTTCACAGTGCAAAAATGGGGTTCCAACCCTTCCTACCTATACAGAAGGGGGTTAATATCAGCCCCTCACTTTTTTTTACGGTTTGCGCTTCGTCGTTCAGTAATTAGTTATCTAGATTCTCAGAGATTTGTCTTTCATTCTGGCTGTGTTTACCAAGAAACGTCTGCTTCCACGATACTTTCAAGAATGGTTGCACCCTTTCTGAATAGACGAAGAATGTAGATCATGTATATATTTCGGCTTGTCTCTTTTATTGTAGATACACACAAATATATATACATATATATATATNAATGTAGATCATGTATATATTTCGGCTTGTCTCTTTTATTGTAGATACACACAAATATATATACATATATATATATATATATATGAACAAATCTATGATTAAGATCTAATGTTCTGGTCATTTTGGAGCCTTCCGCTCTCTATTGCGTTGGCGAAATTACTTTCATGCGTAGATTACCTATGTGTAACTGTGACATCGTTATAGAGGTAAATATGACNAATGTAGATCATGTATATATTTCGGCTTGTCTCTTTTATTGTAGATACACACAAATATATATACATATATATATATGAACAAATCTATGATTAAGATCTAATTTTCTGGTCATTTTGGAGCCTTCCGCTCTCTTTTGCGTTGGCGAAATTACTTTCATGCGTAGATTACCTATGTGTAACTGTGACATCGTTATAGAGGTAAATATGACAATAATGTGTAAAAATTTTAAATTATTACATTATAATAAAGAGCAACTCAAATCTATTTAATGCTAACAAATTCTAGCCTTTTCCCTACTTTGAATAGGACGTTGGCAACGGAATTACTTTTTCATGCAAAAGTACCAGTTGTACTGGGAAAATATTGGCCAGCAATTATTTAAAAATATAAGCGGTTACGGGTGATTTTTCTCAGAGCATAATTTAAAAAGTGTTCAATACGCACCAAATCGCTTCGAAATATATCGTGTATTAAAGTGCACCCTCGTATAGTTAGAACCAAATAATTGCTCTAGTTCAGCTAGCGAAGTTGGAGGGGCCGCTGCTACCGGGTGGCTAGAGTGCTGGCCTCGCACCAAGGCGGCCCGGCTGGTATCACACCAGAATTGTCGCATGTGGAAATGGCTTTCTACAATCATGCGACAATGCGACAGTGGCAGGGCGACAGAAGCCCCTAGCTGATCAGAGGCGAGAAAGCAGTCGATGGCAAAGTGACAGAGCAAGATAGAACCTGTTCTAACTTATCTGCGGCGGTCGCATACGGCAAGGAAGAAGAATGAAAATAAGAGTTTATTTGTAAACAGAAAACAGTAGTGCAAGCGGTGAGCACATGGATATAATTACATTCTAAGTTTTTTTAAACTTTCAAATGTACACTCTAAAAATTAATCATAAATATACCACACCATATAGTGAGAAAAAGAGGGTGTTAAAGTTTTATCCGATACATTTATGGTAACGTTCCTACATTTGCTCAGGAAACAGTCAAATGCACTGGGAAGTTACCAATTATGTATTGTAGCGGTGCTAAACATCCCTATATNCATTTGCTCAGGAAACAGTCAAATGCACTGGGAAGTTACCAATTATGTATTGTAGCGGTGCTAAACATCCCTATATTTGCATCCTCATATATGTCAGTGCTGATATATGGCAGTGTTTTCATACAATACAAATGTTTTAAAACGTCCATTTAAGTTTTGGAAGTTTACAAGAATATTTTTTACAGTGTATATATGAGCATATGGCCTGCTTATTTAAAAACCAGTAGCACACTTTAGTTTGGAAACATTGAATAATGCAAATACAACATTTATAAAATAGTTACAACAGATGTCTATTTGTGGAAAGCAATTTAAAGAGATTTATAACTGTAACAAAACCTCTCTGAACTAACAACACCGTGTGAATACATAAAAAAACCTTAATATCGTATATTATTACATGGGGTTTCATTTAGTGATTTCCGTTACCATTTCAGACGAAAGAAGGCAATGTAGACTGCGCCATTTTTGGTCACTCGCTAAGATTTCTACTGTTCTTTTTCCCTCTTTCAGAAATTATTTTGTTTGTTTTTTTATGTAAAATCAGTTTTTTTTTCGAGCACTTACCATTTTGCCTACATAAGTATTTGTAATATAATATTACGGTTAATCATTGTCACAGTCTCCATTACGGTAATTTTGGGTGTTTAACGATCAATGTTTATATGTATATCTATGCCAAGATGTAATTTAAAAATGTATTGGTGACCAGTCCTATACTTCACATTGTGTAAAACTTTATAAGGAAATTATTATTTTCTAGTTTTCTGTAATTTTCATTCAGTTCTACAAAGTATTAAACGTATTAAAGTAAAATGATAAAATACTTGTAGTTGTTACTGGTATTGCGCCAAGCGACTTGATATCTGTGATAGTCACTGGTATTGTCACAACGCAGTCAACGCGCCCTTCTTCGCCCGTCTTCCTCCGTCTTTCTCTGCATGTGCCTGAACCAGCGTGCAGCACATCACGTCGCTCGTTCACCATGGTGTCCATTTAATCCATACTAATTAACCTGCAAGATTCTTTTTTTCTCTCCTGGACTAATTAACCCGCAAATTCTTTATATTTCGCTATTAAATTTGTTGAATGTATTAGAGCATACTATGTATAAGTAATTTTGCTAACGGCAACCAGAAAGTTAAAATCATAACCTTTGTGGTAATGTGTAAAATTACATATTTTTAATTTTAAAATTTTGCGTTTATTATTTAATTGTGATAGTTCAAAACATTCTTTTGTTTAACATGAAATGGTTATCTACAGAATTTTCTTCGTACTTTATTTAAGTACCTGGTCAAATTAATGGCTTTCATCAGGTAATTGGTATTGACCATTATGATAGTTATTTTTTATATAAAATAAAGTTGCGGGAAGTGTAATTTAGGCACAGCCAGTCTTGCCTTACCCTGAAGTGTCAGGTCGCACTCTGCGGCACCAGATCCATCAGAGCTTCCCTCCCTCGCTTCTAATGAGTAGTGTTTGGCCTGGCGGGAACTCGGGATATTGGTACACGACGGAAGTTTGGAGTTCCCGCTACTCATGGCTCATGGGAGGTGTGGCGTGTAACAAGACACGCATGCGCAACGACAACGACGCGCTGTTGTGAAGCAGATGGAAAACAGGAAGTGTGCGACGGCCGCAGAGTGTCGTGACGCTGGAAAACTGTAGCACAATTGAAGTCCCAAACCCTCCTTCTTGATGGAAACTCTTTGATATCGGAGCCAAATTGTTTATGGTGTGCACTAAACTGTTCAATAGTACACTGCCCACGAACTGTAAAAATACTTTAAGATGTGGCCGGTGGGTTTTTTTCCGGGGTACTCCTGCTTTAGCTAGCCCCGAATTCCTACGCCGCTCCAACCGAATGTCTTACTCTGTGACACACTACATAGACGCCTCACTGCACTGTGAAGAAAATGGGTGCTTGTACTTATGTACGCGCGTAAGAAGTTATACTTTTTTGGCGTCACTAAAATACAATTTTATTACGAATGTTACAATTTCACGCTTATATTCATACAGATCTTGTCCCATATCATAATTAAATTCAAACTATATAAATGAAATTTTTCCAATTTCCTTATTACATTAATTGATTTTCTGTCGGTTTTAAATATAATCACGTGCGATGTTCTGTACCTTGCGTTTGTACACTGGAGAGCCAAAAATAACTGGTATAGGCGTGCGTATGCAAATAACAGAGGTAAGGAACCAATCAGAATAACGTGATGCGGTCGGCAGCGCCTATATAAAACAATAAGCGTCTAGCAAAGTTGCTAGATCGGTTACTGCTGCTACAATCGCAGGTTATCAAGATTTAAGTGAGATTGAACGTAGTGTTATTGTCGGCGCACGAGAGATGGGACTTAGCATCTCCGAGGTAGCGATAAAATTTGTATTTTCGTGTACGACCATTTTACGAGTGTACCATGAATATTNTTTGTATTTTCGTGTACGACCATTTTACGAGTGTACCATGAATATTGGGAATCCGGTAAAACATCAAATCTTCGACATCGCTGCGGCCGGAAAAAGATCTTGAACGAACGGGACAAACGACGACTGCCGAGAATTATTAAACGTGACAGACGTACAACCCTTTCTCAAATTGGCACAGATTTCAATGCTGGGGCATCAACAAGTGCTAGCGTGCGAACTATTCAACGGATCATCATTGATATGGACTTTCGGAGCCGAAGGCCCACTAGTGTACCGTTGTTAACTGCATGACACAAAGCTTTACGCCTCGCCTGGGCTCGCCAACACTGCTATTGGACTGTTGATTACTGGAGACACGTTGCCTGGTCTGACGAGTCTCGTTTCCAATTGTATCGGGCGGATGGACGTGTACGGGCTTGGAGACATCCTCATGAATCCATGGACCCTACATGTCAACAGGGGACTGTTCAAACTGGTGGAGGCACTGTCATGGTATGGGGCCTGTGCAGTTGCCGTGAAATGGGACTCCTGATACGTCTAGATACAACTCTGAAAGGTGACAGAAACGTAAGCATCCTGTCCGATCACCTGCACCCATTCATATACATTGTGCATTCCGACGGAGGTGGACATTTCCAGCAGGACAATGCGACACCCAACAAGTCGAAAGTTTCTACCGAGTGGCTCCAGGAACACTTTTATAGCTTCAGATACTTCCATTGGCCACCTAAATCACCAGACATGAACATTATTGAGCATATCTGGGATGCCTTCCAACGTGATCTTCAGAAGATATCTGCACCGCCTCGCACTTCCATGGATTTGTGGACTGCCCTGCAGGGTTCATGGTGTGAATTGCCTCCTGTATACCTTCATACATTAGTCGAGTCCATGCCATGTCGTCTTGTGGCACTTCTGCATGCTCGCGGGGGCCTTACACGATATTAGACAGTTGTATGAGTTTTTTTTTTGGCTCTCCAGTGTATACAGCTAGACGATACGCGCATGCGCGGTGGGTCATACCCCTACCACGTTCACTGTAGAATTTCATTACACTGTGCGGGCGCAACTTCCGCTGCACACTAAACTTTTATCCTCAAAGCACCAAAAGAAGTATAACATCAAAAAAAGGTTTTGATTAAAATAAAATTTATTTTGCACAATAAAATTAATTGTTTATTTGTAGATGGACAGTTAAATATATACTTCAAATGCAATCAGAAATATGTCTCTTGATATTAAAACCACTAAATGTATTCTATAAATCGTAAATAACTGTGTACGTGGGTGGAATCAGACCGCATCCTGAAACATCAGGTACATCACGCATTCCCAAGAGGAACACACAACTCATTAATATGTACACCTGTCAACGCTGAGTAGACAAATACAAGACAAAACGAACAGCAACTGCTTATATCGGCATAAGATGTGTTTTATGCATTAAAACCGCTCCAGTAAGTAAAACTTTAGGCCCAAATCAGTTAAATTCAGCCACTGTTGTAATCATAAATTTGCAAGTTACTTCAACTGGAGCCATTTTCACTGGATTTCCCTGATTTAGTTCCACTTTCGCTATTTCAGGTTAAGAGTGCTGGAGTTCGGCTCAACAATTTGTTTCTAAACTTTTTATTTGGTTCAAGGGGGGAAAGAGTAATTTTTTTAAAATCAGAGCAGATAAGTTGTGCGAAAAAAAATTATTGACGAGCAGAAACAAATTTTCAAGTAAATTTTTTTAGTAGCTCTAACTATATCTTTCTCTCAGAGTGCCCATGAGTCCCACATGTAAATATTCAGGATTGAACGAGCACTCGGCTTTTCGACGTGAATAAGTTGACGCTATTCCCCACCTGTGGCACACAGAGTGGTTCATAGGGTCGGAGTTAATTCCTCCAGGCACAGACTATAGGGTGCCAGGGATTTTAAGGTAAATTACACAATTACTTCATCTCGACTTCGTAGTTTGGAACAGGTTTATTTAACGGGACTTTACTTATACATTCCCGATTCCCGGTACTGTTGCGGGCATTTACACATACTTTCTGCCTAGGATTTTCTCACACATTAACGCCCTGCGAGTTCAAGGCCTGAAGGGCTGGTTACCATGTTCTGGCTAAGTTTCTGACGCTGTAGGGGCATTAGGTGTCAGGATAGATCCATGAGTGACGACGGGGTTACTTATCTGCACATGTTGCGTGGTAGTTGTTCCGGCTGTTCATGAGGTCTGGTGAACTGGATGGCCCTGTTACAGGCCCTTTGTGGTTGGCTTGTTGCATGCTGCTGGCTTCCTCTCGACGGGGCGCCCCTCGGTTGGGGCTCACCACTCGCTCCCGTTCTCGGCGTAGGGTAGTAACTGACTGATTACTACCCTACCACGTCTCGGCGAAGGGCCCTGTGGGCCCCAACTGTCCTTCGCGGCTACAGGCTGGACTGGACAATCCCACTTGCTCAACATGGCACTTCTTGGTGAAGTTCACCACTCGACTCTGCCTTCTCGGTGCGTTGCAACTGACTGAATTATGCGGTAACTGGCTGGCTAACTCGCATCCCGATGTGGCGAAGCTACTCGTCCGATGTGACTCTGGTAACTGTCTCTGATTTGGCCCTGCGTCTCGCGTTTCGCATCTCACAACCCGATTTGGCTGACCCCTTAATGTCGCGACTTACTATCTGTGCATTCCGGGGTGGAAGTACCGAACTCCCATGCTACCGGCTGCTCGTTGCTCCGACTGACGGACGTGGCTATTCTCTCTGTGCGGTACTGACGAACTCTCCGGCTATACTGACATACTGCTATCTTTCTGCGGTAATCATTAACTGTCTGATCGTCCCTACTGATGTACTGCTATGTCCAGGGGTCCAATATCCCCAGGCTGCTCTCTGCGCAACTGATTTTCAACTGATCACTGATGCGGACTAACCTCTCTGTGCGGTAATCTTCTGACTGATTCGATCAACTGAGCCCCACCCTTCCCGCAAAGAGGCTTATATCCTTTCAAGCCTCCCTCCCTAATTTCCGACACGTGTCCTCTTATTGTGAGAGGGAGTGTGGTGGTAGGAATCAGAACAATACATTTCAAAAATGGGCCATGGTTCCCTGAAGGTTGGGGGGGGGAGTGGTGATCTTGCCCCTTGAATTTACCATCTCAGCTTATTTTACCATGGTGCGTGTTTTCTGACTTGAGGCAAACTGCGTCTGCCTATCTCGTGATATCTCGGCGCTTACAAATTTTACTTGGCTCGCTAAGGGGGGAGGTGGGTGGGGAGGACTACGCAGCAGTGACACGTGTAATAGCCTGCATGCACATCTCTACCTCTGCTTGACCTTTCTGTGCGGTGATTGGAATTGACACGTGTCTCTCTAAGCCCCTACACTGGTTATGCAGGCGGTGGTGGTGGGATGGTTGGTGTGACAGCGCCACACTAGTACTCCTAATACGTCACGCATCAAAGTCTTTAAAATCAGGGCGATGTACGTTGCACCAGAACGGAAACGACGGACGCTACAATGCAAGGTGATTCGTTGCGAAACGCTATAACTTGGTGATTAATAAAAAATATCGATCGAAATAAATGTCTTGGTAGATGAGGGCATACGGCTGTTATGGGAGCACGTGCGAGATGTGGTCGGTAACCCGCGGTGTCAGGCAGCGATTGTGAGTGTGGGCGAATATTCCCAAGCTGTAGGTAGCCATTTCTCGAAACTCCGATGTGGCAGCGCGCTTATCTTGGTGCCAAAACAAATATCTCATCTAGATCTGTCGATTTAAGCTACGAAAGCGAAGCATCCAATTAGTTTCTTTCATTTAATTCTCATACTCCAAAGAAAGTATTACCTGATAAAACTGGCGTATTCACGTAAAACCTATGGCAGTGTCCGCAACCCAGCCATAACTCAATAGTTATTTTTTAAATTTTTTATGGTGTGTGTACTGCTATGAAATCGCTGTTTCACACAGTATTAATATTTATTTTGCAGTTTATCGAACACCGCTGGCATGGTTTCAACAACGTTGTTGCCAACGATGAAGATAAACTAGCTCCATATATTTACGTCGGGTTGTACTGAAATTGCTATTTTTAATTTTGTGAACGCTGGATTTATTTCGTTTCATTTCTCTTTATTTTATGCACGAACGGGTGAGAACGGACATGTTTGGGACACATTTATATTCCAGAAATGTTTACAGTTTAGCGCATGAAGAAACAAGGAGTAATTTTTTTATGTAACTAAAGACTCTACTTACTCTACTTGGGTGCAAACAATTACTCATAATGTTCTTAAAACCCTAGATGGTGGGTAAGCCTTGACGTCTCGTTACAGCAATAACATTAAAGATGAAACCAGAAATGTGAGCAACATTAGTGAGACAATTACAAATACACATGTGCATTAGCTGAGACTCGAACCCAGAAAACCTCGTACTATAAGGTAGCATAAAATCAATTGTAGTACGCAGGTTGGAAACGGAGCATCAACTACACACATAATCAGTCAAATATTTTGAATGATAGGGTTTTCAAACCAAAAATATTAACTAGGCCGCCATTTTAGAAATACGCGTCTGAGCNTCAAATATTTTGAATGATAGGGTTTTCAAACCAAAAATATTAACTAGGCCGCCATTTTAGAAATACGCGTCTGAGCCACTTAAAACACATGCTGTTTAATACTAGATATGGCATAAAAACCTTCTTTTCTTATTTGTTGCTACCTCAAAAAACTGCCGGAAAAAATTCTGCACATGACGTTTCTAATATATTCTGCCAGCGTAAAATATTTCGTAAAATTTTGTTATATTTTTTAATGGATATAAAAACTTATCAAAATATTGATATGGCCACCATTTTGAAAATAAATGTTTGGATACCATTATATCGTGTAAGTTGGCATGGCCTCCTGTAGCAATAATGGCGTGCAAACATTTAGTGGAAATTGNTCAAATATTTTGAATGATAGGGTTTTCAAACCAAAAATATTAACTAGGCCGCCATTTTAGAAATACGCGTCTGAGCAACTTAAAACACATGCTGTTTAATACTAGATATGGCATAAAAACCTTCTTTTCTTATTTGTTGCTACCTCAAAAAACTGCCGGAAAAAATTCTGCACATGACGTTTCTAATAGATTCTGCCAGCGTAAAATATTTCGTAAAATTTTGTTATATTTTTTAATGGATATAAAAACTTATCAAAATATTGATATGGCCACCATTTTGAAAATAAATGTCTGGATACCATTATATCGTGTAAGTTGGCATGGCCTCCTGTAGCAATAATGGCGTGCAAACATTTAGTGGAAATTGNTTGGATACCATTATATCGTGTAAGTTGGCATGGCCTCCTGTAGCAATAATGGCGTGCAAACATTTAGTGGAAATTGGTCGAATTGGGCCCAAAATATGGCAAAATTATCCATTTTCTCATCTTACATTATTTTGAAATAATACCAGCAAAAGAGAATTTCGGTATTCATAATTCATGTTTATAATCAATAATGCTAGTGTTCAAAGTTTAGTAAAATTTTGTTGAATTGTTTTACAGACGTATCATACTAATGTAAATTACTTAAATTAACGCCATTTAACTAAAGGCCTGCCACACATAAAACACGATAGTTTATATAACGTACTGTAGCGCTACTTGGATGTAAAATTCTGTTGGAATCGGTTGATTCGTGCTCCAGATATGGCATAAAAATTTTTTTAAATCACGATATTTATAAATTAAGGACAAGAAGGTTATGTATTGGCATATTCTATTATTGTCATGCGTACTGCCAGTATAGAAAGTAATGTAATAGTCGGTTATACAGTTTCGTAGATGTAGCACAATAAAAGATAAAGTGTTATTTTGGCCGCCATTCTGGAAAAAAGTGTCTGGAACAATTATAACATGTAAATTAGTATGTCCAACCATAGTGCAACTTTTTCGCCAAGTTCCGTGGGAATCGGATGATTGTTTTGCGAGGTATAACCAAAATTACTTTAATTTTTTATTTGAAACTGCCTTACAAAACGGCGGTGAAAAGAGACTATGTGCACAAATTTGATATCATAATACATGCTGCCAGCATACAAAGTTAATTTGAAATTTGTTTCGTAGTCTTGTAGATATAACATACTGAGTTAATATGTTTATATGGATGCCATTTTGAAAATAAGTGTCTGGCCCACGTAAAACACATAAATTTACATGGTCTGACGTTGCGATACTTAATGCTAAATTTGGTGGGAATCTGTTTTTTTTCTCGGAAATATGACATAAATATTTTAGATTGTTATGAGATGTTATCATACAGAATGGTTGACAAACGAGACCTTGTGTGGACACATGTGATGGTTGTAATATATTCTGCCAGCATACATTACATGGTTTCTACTAGTGTAGCATACTAAGCTAAAATGGCTATATGGACGCCATGTTGTAAATAAGTGTCCGACCTACCTAAAACATACAAATTTACATCACCTAGCACAGTACTACTTGATTGCTAAGTTTGCTAGTAATGAGTTAATTATTTACCGAAATATGACATAAAAACTTTGTTTATTCGTGTGGTGCTATTTTACAAAATGGCTAACAAAAATTGGCTATGTGTTGGCGCATTTGATTGGTGTAATGTATTTTGTCAGGGTAAAATTTTTGGTTGAATTTGATTGAACGGTGTGGTATATATACCAAATAAACCTAAAATATTGTATGTCCGCCATTTTTTTTTAATTATTGCCTAATAAATTTAAATAGCATACATTTACATGGACTAACACACTTTTACCTACTTGCAAAGTAGGCGAGAATTGGATGTGTAGTTTTGGAGATATTACACAAAGGATTTAATTTTTCATGTAGTGCTATCTTCCAAAATGGCGGACTAACAATTTCCGTCTTTAATTTCAATGCTTTCATGATGACTTGCCAAAGTACAAAAGTTGGTTTAAACTGGGTGAATTACACTCGAGATATGACAAAACACACTACATTTTAAAATGACCGCCAGTTTGAAAGTAAGGGTTCGACGTAGTCTAAAATTATTAGATTCAGATGCCCATCCTAATTATATTAAGTGAACCGAGTTTACTGAAATTCGGTAAATGTGTTCTAAACTTTTTATGAGGTGGGGACACACACATGCACAGATGCACCACATACACACGCAGTCACGCCTACAGGGAAGTGATCTCAAAAGCCTTTATTTCCTCCGGAAAGAAGTCTAAAAAGTGAGAGGATCCATGGCAGTGTAAATCTTAGATGTGGCGGAAACACAAAATGGTGAGGAAAAGTAGTTTTATTCCAGGTCTATCAAAAGTGCTCACTTAACCGCAAACAGTTTAGTGTATTCTCAAGTAAGTATCAATCAACTTTCGGCGACTGCAACTTATCGAACTGGGTTTTCTTTTTGGTGGCTTTTTCTAATATATTTACCTGTAATTACTACAGGAAATCCCGAACTAAATTTAGTTTGCTCGGTAAAATATGCGTGGAGGCAACAAATCTTACATACTATATTACACAAACATACATATGCTTATTGGCTGGCCATTTCGCATCTCTACCTCGACAAGGAATTAACTGGAGAAAACGTTTCTGTAAGAGAAAATACCTAATGCAACGAGAAACAGAACTTACATAATGTACTGTAATACCAAAGGCAAAATGCATTCGTACGTATGTAAATAACGTTTCTAAGAATAATTTTTCTTAATTGGGGTACATTCAATCTATAGAGCGCCAGCCACATGCCATATCGAGCACTAAAATCTAAAATGATAAGGTGTACGGCAATAATGAGAGTGGAAATAGATCTTTAAAATGAGTGGCATTAGCATACTATTACATTATCAAATACATTGCTGAACAATCGCGCTTGGAAATTAAATAATCTCTGACAACAAAATAAAGAGTGCTGTAATGCAAATATTTTCCCAGGGGGAAAAAAATACTGTTTTGTATCTGTTCGGTGATGTTCAAGTGAAATTTCGTATAAGTCCAGCTGTCGACTAAACATTTTTAAAGTTTTGTTACTCTTTCAAATCACGGGGTGTCCTTCAGCAACTGGAGAAAATTCACTTTATCGTGGACGTATATACAAACATGCAAGTACTTAAAATTTGATTTAACTGAACTGAAACGTTTAGTTAAATGTCGTAACACATATATCTGCAATTTCTGATTCTCTGCCATTATTGTTACAAAACAAAGACGATTGCAGACCTTCGTGAACATTGTTGGGTGGATATTTTAGCTTCCTGGCTGAAGATGTAACATGGTTTTTGCAGCAACCAACGTTTGGTCGTGCAGTTCAGCGGAACATCCTCAGATTCTTTCTAGATCGAACCGTTTTAGTGTTGACATATCCTGAAAATGCCCGCTGCAATGAACGACCACGTTCTCGACTATGAGCCAGTTCCGAGCAGAGAGTGACCGAATGGTTCGGAGACCACTATAATAAGCGGTACCGTCGTCTTTAGCCTGCCGGCACAGCAGCCTGGCGCAGTGGCGCGTGGTGAAGTGTTGCAAAGTAAGCTGGTGCTTGCTCACAGCTGTACATTCTCGGTGCACGCAGCAGAACCAATAACCACTGTGGAGCCTAGGGGAACTGAATGTATTCCAAACACTAGCGAGTGAGCAGCAAGGGACACATTACACACGTCCTGTGGCGTTACCTACCGAACTAAATTTTAGTGGCAGAAGTGTAAACTAGCAAGCAACAGGGTACAGCACAGAGCTAACNTGGCGTTACCTACCGAACTAAATTTTAGTGGCAGAAGTGTAAACTAGCAAGCAACAGGGTACAGCACAGAGCTAACGCCAGTTTTTCGTGAAACAGTCCACCACAAACTACTGGTCTGAGGATATCATCGCAACAATAATAAAAACTTAAGTGTGCTTGGGTTGTGAAGTGATAACATCACTGTTTCCACAACACAGTGATACTCGTGCGATTCCCGGCTTGGTCAAACCCCCATTTTCGCACGTGTCTTTTCTCGGGGTGTTCNTGGCGTTACCTACCGAACTAAATTTTAGTGGCAGAAGTGTAAACTAGCAAGCAACAGGGTACAGCACAGAGCTAACCCCAGCTTTTCGTGAAACAGTCCACCACAAACTACTGGTCTGAGGATACCATCGCAACAATAATAAAAACTTAAGTGTGCTTGGGTTGTGAAGTGATAACATCACTGTTTCCCCAACACAGTGATACTCGTGCGATTCCCGGCTTGGTCAAACCCCCATTTTCGCACGTGTCTTTTCTCGGGGTGTTCCCCTTTACCTCACAGTTTCGGTCCATTGCTGCTCCGTACTCATCTAGCTTCAACCCTTGGCTCCACTAAAGACCTCGACTATTAAGCGCCGTCCATACATTTCTCACTCGAAAACTACGTCGGCTACTCACCTACTGCAGACCCTACGAAGTAATTTCAAACGCCGAAGCAAAGATATTCATTAGTTTAAGTAGGATGCTACAGTGCGTATTCACGGTAAACATATGCAACAAGATGCGGGGATACTTTGATATTATTAAATGTAAATTTGAAAAGTTTTCAACCTTCGAAACAGAACGCAGGAATTGCTTTAACTGCAGAAGTTATTATTTNAATTTGAAAAGTTTTCAACCTTCGAAACAGAACGCAGGAATTGCTTTAACTGCAGAAGTTATTATTTATTTCAACAAAATTAATTAAATATAAAATTATGTCCTTAATTTCAAGAACACATTTCGTGTAGTTAACGCAGCAAGGGAACAATATAAAGTGTCCCAACTGTAACACAAAGTACTTAATAATACGGAGGTAAAACCACCGCTTATCTCTCGAACTCCAGCGTCGCACGCCAGCAAAATAGCGTCACTGGCCAGTAACATGTCGGAACTCCGTTCGCCAAACAGCGCCTGGTAACTTACTCCCTTCCCAGAGCCTCCCGTAGCCAATCAGACAGTGGGTTTAGTACACATCAAAGGAATTACCACGCCCCAGCGTCAAGAGGTCGTTCCCAGATTTTCGCATGTGAGAATCGTCCCGGACGATGCCGTTGGTCGGTGGCTATTCTGTGGGATCTCCCGTATCCCCCACCTTTGCATTCCGTCGCTGCTCCATACTCACCTCGCTTCACCCTCTTCGGCTCTCAGGTCCAGATATTAAGAGCCGTCCATATGCCTTCACTCACTCACTCTCCCCGTTCCTTATTCTCTGAGCAACTTGCTCGGTCTCTATGTCATAACTGTCGACGAGACGTTAAGCCACAGTTTATAAAAGTGCACAGAAGTATAATTGCACGGAGATTTCTTTGATGTGGGTATACCTGTTCTCTGATTGGCTGCGCGATGCTCTGGAAATGTTCCTCCTGTCTGATTGGCTACTGCGTGCCGCGAAAGATTCCTTACCAGATGGGCCACTTGCTGGCAGTCATATTAGCAGACGCTGATTGGCGAAAGGTGTTCCGGCATGTTGGTGGCCAGCGTGCANCAGTGATACTCGTGCGATTCCCGGCTTGGTCAAACCCCCATTTTCGCACGTGTCTTTTCTCGGGGTGTTCCCCTTTCCCTCGCAGTTTCGGTCCATTGCTGCTCCGTACTCATCTAGCTTCAACCCCTGGCTCCACTAAAGTCCTCGACTATTAAGTGTCGTCCATACATTTCTCACTCGAAAACTACGTCGGCTACTCGCCTACTGCAGACCCTACGAAGTAATTTCAAACGCCGTNTACTGCAGACCCTACGAAGTAATTTCAAACGCCGAAGCAAAGATATTCATTAGTTTAAGTAGGATGCTACAGTGCGTATTCACGGTAAACATATGCAACAAGATGCGGGGATACTTTGATATTATTAAATGTAATTTTGAAAAGTTTTCAACCTTCGAAACAGAACGCAGGAATTGCTTTAACTGCAGAAGTTATTTTTTATTTCAACAAAATTAATCAAATATAAAATTATGTCCTTAATTTCAAGAACACATTTTGTGTAGTTAACGCAGCAAGGTAACAATATAAAGTGTCCCAACTGTAACACAAAGTACTTAATAATACGGAGGTAAAACCACCGCCTATCTCTCGAACTCCAGCGTCGCACGCCAGCAAAATAGCGTCACTGGCCAGTAACATGTCGGAACTCCGTTCGCCAAACAGCGCCTGGTAACTTACTCCCTTCCCAGAGCCTCCCGTAGCCAATCAGACAGTGGGTTTAGTACACATCAAAGGAATTATCACGCCCCAGCGTCAAGAGGTCGTTCCCAGATTTTCGCATGTGAGAATCGTCCCGGACTATGCCGTTGGTCGGTGGCTATTCTGTGGGATCTCCCGTTTCCCCCAACTTTGCATTCCGTCGCTGCTCCATACTCACCTCGCTTCACCCTCTTCGGCTCTCAAGGTCCCGATATTAAGAGCCGTCCATATGCCTTCACTCACTCACTCTCCCCGTTCCTTATTCTCTGAGCAATTTGCTCGGTTTCTATGTCATAACTGTCAACGAGACATTAAGCCACAGTTTATAAAAGTGCACAGAAGTATACTTGCGCGGAGATTCCTATGATGTGGGCGTACTCTGATCGGCTGCGCGATGCTCTGGAAATGTCCCTCGTGTCTGATTGGCTACTGCGTGCTGCGAAAGATTCCTTACCGGATGGGCCACTTGCTGGCAGTCATATTAGCAGACGCTGATTAGCGAAAGGTGGTGGCCAGCGACGCCATTATGGTGGGGCGTGCAGCTGGGTACGAGAGCAGTGCGGTTACCTGGACGACATGAGGCAGAGGTCGAAGTAGTACATGCGGAAGTTGTCCTTGAGGTGGACGAAGTTGTGCGCCATGATGACGACGAAGCAGAGTGAGAGGCCGGCGAGCAGCCCCAGAGAGTAGCTGCCCCAGGAGGCGGCGACGACTGAGGCGACCAGGGTCGCTGCCAGCTGCAGGTCTATCATCAGCTTGCTGGGGTCGACGGTGGGCTCGGGCAGCCTCGCCAGCTCCTCGCGCACGCGCCTCTTCAGCGTGCGGTAGAAGCCGTCGTCGCGGAACGTGTAGGGCGAGTTCCTGCGAGTGGCCGCCGACTTCACGCGGAACAAGGCCAGCATCTTCTCCGGCAGCGTCGAGATGTGGTGTGCCTCGAACGCCTCAGTGATGTCCGTGCCCTGCCACACGTCACCGACGTACATTCACCATCACCAAGCCTTACATTACTCCACTATTATAATATTCACATATAACATATGTTATATAACTGTACAGTATCAATTTAATATAATAATATATAATGTCATATAATATAACTATTTGCTATAGTCTATCTGAGCTTTCTTCATATTTCTTGAATCAAATCTTTGAAAAATCCCACTTTATAAAACGTGTTTACTTGTTTCCTAATTGTGTGATATTTCACATGTGTTTAATACTTGTGTTGACATTTAAGTTTCTTATTTTTGATTAAAATAAAATTGGATTCAGATTATATTTTGCAATTATAAGAGGCATATTTCATAGTTAATATGAATTGAAACACTGAGAAAGAAGGTGTGTTGGTAATGCTTAGTAATTAATAAAAATTATCGAAAATATTATTACACTGACTGCGCAAGCATTCAGTGCATTGTCCCTTTCGTGTCATATTCTAGTCATGTTTAAGCTTAGTTTGCATAAGGCAGAGGAATATCATGAAAGTAGAACTTTAGCAGGGCTTCAGAAAAGGTGGAAGTAACCGGAAATGGGTTATATATATATATATATATATCTGATAACCTTACAAAATCAATGTTACACAATAAACAATAAAACGCTATAATAATATGGATGTTGTTTAACAGAGACCGTTTTATGTTCCTTCCTAAGTCAACATTCACGACGAGCTCTATATATATATTTTTTTTTTTTATGCAAAATAAATATTTTTTTATGACCACCAAATGGATGTGTATGTCTCTACATTTGCTGTCTCTACATTTTGTTGTCTCTGAAAATTAAGTACAGACTAACAGCATAAAAGTTCACCGAAATACGAAACGGACGTTAAATTACCGGAAATTCACCACCAATCAGGTTTATTCTACTTTTGAGAAGGTTGGACTCACCACAAGGTTTCAACTTGTTTCTTGAAGAGTGTCCATTTTAGTTGTATAGTTGTCATATAGTACTACAAACAAAGCAAGAGTTCGAATAAAAAAAATATCTGTGGGGAACGCAATGCGCTAACTTTTGCCATTTTCATGTGCTATAGAAAAGATTTTCTCTTCATCGATATTATCTCTTATTACTTATATTTAGAGAAATCTACCAAATACTCCCACCGGGCCATTTTTTTCATATGGCATCACAGGGTTCAATACATTTATATGAGAGAAATGCAATTTTCAAAAACCAATAATCCTTTTTTTAGGCCCTAGAGGCAGAGGGTCGGGAGTAGTGAAGAGAGACGTTATTAAACGTGGAATTATTGCAATAAAAACGCAGGTTTTCTAAATACGGCGACTGAAACTTAGTGGGATTTGGATCGAAATTAGAATCCATTGTATTCACATTGAAAAATTAAAATACAGCTACGAGAACAGAAACGAATTCAACGCCATTTTGATGTTGTCATGCAGTTGATACTGATAACTGCTTTATTATCTTCTGGTAGTTTATCAAGAGTTGCATTGTTTATCACGACATTACTGTTTAAATGTTTGCAACCGAAACCCCTTTTTCATTAACGTAATAATTTTAGTCCTTAATTTTTAAAAAAGTATAAAAATAACTAGAAGTGCGAAAAAATGTAGTATGTAATGAAGTAGTCAAAATGTCAAAAACCTTTTTCTGTATTTAATTGTTTATTCGACAGCTGATGCAGTATGCAGATTTTAATTGAAGAACATTTATTGATAGGCATATTACGTAAGGATTTTTTCCATAAACCTTTTCAGAACAATACAGTATAGTGTTTAGTATTTTTTTAAACATAACGAAGTAACACAAATCTGTGATATTACAGTGGTTGGGTTATGCTTGTGCTTTATCAGTCGCTGTGATATGTATTTAAGTATTTTATAATAAATAAGGAAGATAAAAATGTAACTCTTATATATTAAAAATAAAATAACGATCACCTGGCAGTTGAGGATCTTGCCCAAGGATGGTAATTAAATATTTAAAACTGGCCAAAACCATTCTTATAGTTTAAGATAGGAGTGTGCTTCAGTACAATGACCTATTAATATCGTTATATATATATAAATATATATATATATATATATATCCACATGAAAAATACCAGTTACCTTTATCTTATTTATGAAAATTTACTTAGAATGTAAATAAATATGATATATATTGTAATTTTATTAGCTATTTTAATGGTTTGTATTTTATTTTATTCTGCTATTCTTTGGAGTTATAAATGTTTACTTATGGGAAAGATTAACCACAGCGTAAACAAATGTGAAAACGTGTTAAAAATTAATTTTACAACATAAAATAAAATGACCAAAATACTGTATACAAAATGACATTTGCAGTATCGACAAACGACAGTTTAATAAATTGGTGTATATGTAAACAAAGAAAAATGTTTTGCGATGGTTAAAAAAAAAAAAACAATAAATTGGGAGGCTTGTTTACTGTCCTATGGAAACCCGGGCCTGCAACTATATCCACGCAAATGCTTTTTCAGTCAAAAAAATATATTCAAACCTCCTTGCTTTGTTTGACGTCATACCTCCAAATACAGCAAAGCTGCCATCTGGTTGGCTACTTTCGTCCCATAAACGAAGAACGGGGGGAGTACTCGGTATATATATAGGTTACTGTACCTATATTCACACTTCATACAAGCATCATTTGATTCCGTAACATACTTCTGCACGAAGAATGCCAAATGCTTCGAAGAAAGTTTATATCTATAGTGTTTTTTTTTTCTTTCGTGATATTTCTCTTGCAATGAAATTTACATTTCTTAAAAGAATTTGCTTTATTTTTGCCTATTAGAAGAACGTGAGATGGCACAGGGAGGTACGTGATTATTTTAGAAGCCAGCTGTACAATCGAAAACTACATTCTTTAGGTTTTCAGCTGTGTGATTAGATTCACTACTCATAATTTAGTCGCATATGTTTTAGGCGTATAACAGTGAAGTAGGTAAGCAACTGTAAAGTACTGCTACACAGATTTACCTAAAGACCTTGAGATTGAATGCTGTAGTCCTCTTTCAGTGTGACATTTATTGAGCTGGCAATCAGAGAGCGTGGTCGGAGGAATGGACAGTTACAAAACACTCAATATAATTCGTTCATCTTCTCATAATAATCATCAAAACATCTTGCAGCACTTATATGCAATATTCTCTTAAATTATTTATTAATATTAATATTCTCTTTAAATACGTATTATCTCACTAAAAACTTTTTTCCTATCATAGTGGTGGAGGTGGTGAGAATTGTTCTAAAGAAAAAATTTGTTCCATTTTTTATCTGCCTTACTTATGTTGTCTCTTGTCCTCCGATTGGCTGTCGTCTGACCATGACACATCTCTCCGCCAATCAGCAATGGTGAGACCAGAAACAACCAGGGTAACTGTATTTATTACTTTTGTTTAATAAACATTTAATGCTGACTACCCTCTAGTGAAAAAATTAAAAATAACAAATCAAATATTGATACTGAATACCGTCTAGAAACTAATAAAAAATACTTAACACATGATCTCTATGTCAATAAACTATTAAAATAACCAAAGATTATACTTTTAACTCATTTAATAAATCGTAATTTCGAATAATAATAAAAGAAGTGACAAGATAAGCACATGCTCTTTAATTATATGTAATGAACATCAACGGTAAACACAACCCTAAAATCTGCAATGGTACACAGTGTTTAACATNGCTCTTTAATTATATGTAATGAACATCAACGGTAAACACAACCCTAAAATCTGCAATGGTACACAGTGTTTAACATGACCTCGCAAGAACATCACAGCGCAGTAACAATGATATTGCTAACGATAGAATTTCTTTTTTTATATAAAGCCACTCGAAGGGACATTATTGATTGTGGTAGTGTACACATGCAGGTTCGGTGGCAACAGCTGCTGGCTGTGGTGCCGTGGTGCCATCCNACATTATTGATTGTGGTAGTGTACACATGCAGGTTCGGTGGCAACAGCTGCTGGCTGTGGTGCCGTGGTGCCATCCGCGATGACGTCACAGGCGCGGTTGGTGGCCTCGTTCATCTCCCCCTTGCCTCTCTCAACCCACGGCCAGCCATTCCAGCGACCCAGATCCCTGGAAATTATTCTAATAAAAAATATTTTAATAAAAAAGATTTTAATAAAAATTAAAATTACCGGGTTGCCACCTTACATTTTTAATAATTATATCGGTTTAGAGTGTCACCCAAGATCATAATTCTATTAAATTAAAAAATCAATATTTTATAACAATTTTGTAAGTATTTTGCCTCGCCAATTCGGTACCCAAAGGGACGTATTCATCCCCGTATCACCCTCAAAAAACCTGTTACAAAAAAAAATTATTTTGATTATAAAAAAATTTAAAAATTAAATAAATGCGGCTTACTACCTCTGATTTCTAAAAGTTTCAATCACACTTTTAACTGTTAAAATTGTTGTCAAATAAAAATACACACATTAATATTTATTTTAATGCAAATAGTAATAGGTTTTTGTTTCCGAAAAAAAGTATTTAATGGAAAAAAGGTGGTATTCAGCTATGCGTTTTATGAAAATTAAACCGCCAGGATGTGCGGATGTGCGGGTAGGCTTGCAAGATTGACGCACCTGTAATAACAGGTCTACATCTAGTCGCCACTGCACCAAAAGAAAGAGGGAAGTGTTGTTGATCTCCGAGACAAGTGTACACGAACGGACCTTGAACTCTGCATTCCGTGCGAATAAATCTGGTAGAATCCGGTTATATCCGACCATATTACATGTGAGCGATGCAGGTGTTCGTTGCGGCTTTTGCTGCGGTGNCATTTTCACAGATCTGCGCCTGCATGGCATCAGGTATCTGCACACTTGCAAGTGTACATACTTCCAAGTCGTAATTCCCACATTTGCACCTGTGCCATGTAAGGTGACTGCACATGTGCAAGCGTACGTGCTTTCAAGTCGTTTTATCACATTCACAGTGTCGGATGACCATGACAGTGTCATGGTCATACCTGCACAGTGTCAGGTAATTGCACATGTGCTTCCTAGTCGTTGCCCCACCTGCTCGGTGTTGGGTAACCGTGAAGTCAAAATGCATGGGTAGAGCTGTGTAAGTTATTTTCACAGAGTTAGCTATTTACAATTCCGTAATATTGCATATAAAGACAGGCAAAAATAAAATTAATGTAATTAAGATAAAATATGTTTTTATTAAAAAAATTAATTTACACAATATAACTTTGAAATATTCTTAGTTCCTATTTCAGAATTTCTTTCCTGCCAGAATCGTTTCGCTTCGAGTGTCCGACCTACCTCATGTACACACGACCATTACTACGTTTCAGCACCTTTTCCACCAAATAAACATCTGGAAACTTCGTAGGCTGCATCTCCTCTGTGTAAAAGCCTCCGGCGAAGGGTTCGCTACGTATGTCGTCGAAGTAATACATGTGTTTGTACCGATGTCGTATGTGAACCACTTTGTACAATTCCGCAGACCAGTTTTGACGATAGGCCTTGTGGAAAATGCGGTGCTTTTTGGAGATACGCACCAGGTCACTGGCCTTGGCTTTAGGCATGTGCGATTCCCTCCTCGTCGGAATAGCATACACCGTCCGAAGCAGGGAGTCGTCCTCGACATCTTCGAGCTTCATCCGGGTGGTAGAATGAACAGTAGAAATATACTAACGTACGAGTTTAGGCAGTAGCTCAAGCCACTTGTAGTTTCCATTCGCCGTGAAATGTCTCCAAAATTTAGCTTTCAGTGTCCGGTGAAAACGCTCGACGATGCTAGCTTTGAGTCCAGAGTACGTTGAATAGTGATTTATTATGTACCTTTTCATCAGTTCACGGAAAGTAAAATTGAAATATTGTTTACCATCGTCGGTGTGTAGATTTTTCGGTATGCAACCTTCATGCAACACATCCGCCATGTCCTCCGTGATGTCACATGCATTCTTTGACTTGAAGGGTCTCACCCAGGTATACTTTGAAAATGTGTATATTATGGTCAAAATGTAGTGGTTTCTTTTATTCGCACGAGCATATGATAGCATGTCGATCAGGTCAGATTAGAAAGTTTCGTCCAAACCTTTCATTACATACTTTCTCAGAGGATAATTCTGTCTGGACGACCTGTGCAATTCCCCACAAATGGCATATTTCTTCATCTCATGATGTAGCCAGTTACGATAAGTTCTTCGATAATGGATATAATATCGTTGGTGTGCGACCAGTTGCCCTCAGACTGCGAAGTGACCAGTAGCCGTAGTCTACCGACGAGTTCGTTCGGATCGTCCCAAACACGTAACCTATCTTGTGTTTGGCATCGATCTTCTGCTGCAGGAGCAGACCCTATCCAATAGTTTCGACCAATCTTTGAAACAGTCCTGCAATAATGCCGGATTTCGCATGGGTTGTGTCCTTAAATCGCCCTGTTGAGATGTTATCATTCGCATAGTGAGCATGACTAGACTGCAGCAGCTGATGGTAATTGCACGAATCCGATTCGGTGTAGTGTTCGGGATGCCTACGAAACAAAAGTTCGCACAGACCATGTGCAATTTTCACCTTGCGCTTGCCGTTCTATATCACAACTCTAGGAAAAAAACTGCACTTCCTTGCTTCCGTGAAACCATTTTTCATCATGGTGTCGCAAGCTGTATATCTTGTCGCTGTTCCGATCGGAATAGGAAGTGATGAATTGCTCGACCAGGGTGCCCACCTCTGGTCCATGCTCTCGAGTTCGTTTCCGTTCTTGTGCATTCAACAAATCGATCAAGGGCAAATCGTCTTCGTCGCTAGTGATACCCCCTTCCAATTCGGGGAGTTCCGGACTGGTTTTCTATTTAAGTGTAGGGGTTGGACCTTCCATCTTGATTTCGTGTTTCATATCCAGCCGAGGCAAAGCTTCCTCCTGTCGTTGACGGCCAAGTTCGTCGAGACAGCTATTTGTTGGCTTGCAAGCCTCTTCCCCTCGATTCTCAAGAGCCGGTCTGTAACTTTTCGCGAGTAAATATTTCGCTTAAATAGCTTCGATGGATCACTGTAGCTCAGTTGTCAGTTCGGTTTGGTCAGCCATCATTCAGAAAATGGAATAAACACACAACCACACAGATATATATACATATTCACTCTCGAGTTGTGGAAAGTGAATTTTCGATCCTTTCCACTCAGTCGATGGATGCATCCAACACCTTATTGCTATACCTAGCTATGTCATTTTTCGCAGGTAGTTTGACCATTAACACATTTTGAAGAGCCTTCACTTCTACTCGTCTCTACATATTCGACACATCGATGAAATCTATCATACGTGCCTCTGCACCCCCGATGTGCAGGGATGGACACCAAATATTCCACCATATAATTTTTAACACTCTCGATCTTTTGCCTAAGAAGCGACAGTCCCCTGTGAACAGCGGTGAGACGGTTTCCGTGAGCCCATTCCCATTGTCATCGGAGTGTAGACCATGTCCGAACTTGGAAATGGTGTTGTGACTCATGGTCGGTGTCTTATTAATAAACTGACCGAAGCCATGCCTCTACCTTCCTTCCCTTATGCACACGCGAATCCTTATCGATCACCAATATTCCGTACTCCTTGTTCAAGCACAAAGAACACACATCCTTAAACTCTGCGAACATCATGTCTGTATTGACGTGATTATCGTACGTATTCTGCAAGTTAGTATTGTCCATTCTTAAACAATGCGAGAAAACTCATGTATCGCATAGTAACTGTTTTGGCACAGGCGAGTAAGTTTTACCCAATTACATACAGCCCACATTCGCATGCTGTCCCATGCTAAAGTATTCCTGAATGCAAGTCTGTTTCTGACATGCAACATCATCGAAAATAAGTACTGAGTTTTGCAATGCTTCGCTCTGCGGCACGATGGCATCATTATCGCTGCAAGGGAAGCAGTGTAGGCCTTCCACAGTCTGCAGTACACGTGCTAGATGCTGGTATTTCAGTAATGGAGCAATTTGGAGTACAGGTACATGTTCTCGAACCTAAGCCTATTCGGTTCCTCCAAAACGCTGAGAATCACACACATCAAGCTGCAACCCTATGGTCCGTAAATCAGTCCCTTCATGGTATTGGGCAACAGTGTGCTATGACATGCATTTGTGAGGTTTCGACATCTTCCTTGGTGATGCAGATGGGAAGACTAACATCTTGCTTGATTATCTCCATGATACTGAAACGAATTCCTATAAAGGTCGGACGATCAGCATTCCCATCGGCCCATACGAACTGAAAGACATCGCCAGTTCCATCAAAATATCTGGCCATCGGATGTAACTTTCGAACTACATGGTAACCTAAATATGCTGAAGACAGAAATATTTTGCATTGCCGATATCGATGTCACATCGGATACAATCGGGCCAATGCCAGGTTTCGAAATGTGAAACTACGAAACTGGTAAAATGCACGAATCCTCGCCACCAGTGAACATATTTCTGTAGAACATGATACGCCTAAACTGTAATTTCGCGAGCGGCTGCTATGTCAACAGTAAAACCAGCTATATGCTGCACGAGTTCGCATCATGAGCCCCACCAGGTTATAATCTGGCCGAAGTTCCGAAAACCATAATTTACGTTTCTGTGATCGCGAAGAGCGCGCACGAAGTGGTAGTGTCGATCGTTGATCAGCACGATAAGCAGATAGACTTCGGAATCGAAGAAATCACTTTGTGTCAGCACCTGAAACGATATGATTGTGTTTCGCTAGTGCATTAGTTGAGCGCAGTACCAAACCCGAGACCAGTAGAGCTCGAGACACCAGAATGCTAACTCATCCCAATTAGCAGTTTCTACATAGCCTAGGGTTTAAAGTGAACAGGCATTGAAAGTGACGATGTATTGAACATGATCCAATAGGCAGAATTCGATGACATAATCGACAAGTTTGAGCTGCATTTCTACCAGTCGTTTTGACCGGCTCCTACACCCTTGGGCATGAGGTTCGAAACCCGATACAGCTTAAAGATATTTACACCCTTCCTTCGCAATCGTTCAGGCACATCTGAGGTACTCTCCAAAATATGGTGGAACCCACCCCACGACCACCACATTCGTTCCCAATGGTATATTCCACCTTTTCGAGCGAGTAATGTACTANATGATGGTGGAACCCACCCCACGACCACCACATTCGTTCCCAATGGTATATTCCACCTTTTCGAGCGAGTAATGTACTAACTGAACAGTGTTACTACTGATGAAATGTGGGATGTGGGCATAACCGCCACCTTAAAACTACCTCTCGCTCACACCTAACAATCTCGAAATGGTAAAATGGTGGGCTGGGGAATGGAAGACAGCTACAAAATTCCCATCTTCGCAGAAGGCGAGTTCGAGGTGAGCATTGCACTATCGATGTTACTGGGTTTCGTCGAAGATTATAGGAAGATAATAATACGAGCCAGGCAAGAACTGCTGATAATGCTATGACCTCGCATCTAGGGGCTGTGTTGGGAGCCGGAGAAAGCCCACAGCCCATCATGTAATCCTAACCAACATGGAGTGGTTCGTTCCCCATGTGACTCCAAGCACCTGCGAACATGTGAAGCTACTGAACTATGCCAAGAAAGAAAAAAAGTAAAAAACATCGACATAACCTGGAGTTTAGTTACTTGTCCAGTCTGGTCGTCTGCCATGCGAAACCACTGGGCATCGCGAAGGCATCTTCAAGCATGGAAAACCCCCCATTACGTCGTACTGCCATTTCAAACGAACAAGCAACACAACATATTAGCAAACAAATCGAATTTCGAACACTGCAATGTCCAGAATGTAGAAATATATTTGAATACCGAAAGCTATCCTTGCGTATATTTTAACACCACCTTCGACCAAGAAGGATTTAATTTGCCATATTATCTGTATACTCAATTTCAAGTCTCCTACCAAGGGCGCAAGTCCTACTCTGTCTTAAGCCCAGAAAGATTCCTTGAAACTGTTCTATTGCTGGTATTTGACACTTTCAATCAAAATGAGCGAGTTCAAAACCACGCGGTGGATTGTCGTATATAAATATTATCCAAAAGAAACATGCCTGTGAAAACTGCTGCTTACTGTTTGATTGTGCACGATAGAGTGGTGTGCTACGATTGCTTTTCGGAGTTGGTGAACATGGGGAGCTAAGCATATATTAACAGGATGCTCACTGCTTATCACCTCATTTTGTATCAGGATGTACGGTTATCTGCAAGGCTTCCAGATCCAGAGCAGCTACATGCTCAAGGAGATCGCAGTGACCTATGACGAGGATGGCAATATGCGCACATGCTCCTTCCGCCCCCTTTATTCGAGGAAATTGTTAGATGAGAAAAGCAAGAAAATGAAAGACTGGTTAACCAAGTACTACCACGTACTGGAGTGGGATGAAGGCAAGATTCCCTACCACAAATTGGGAAACAGGCTCCGCGAATCGCTGATGCAGTATCCGCAAAGGACAGGTTTACATGACGAGGCCTGAGCAGAAAAAAAAATGTTTGAGCAACTTGTGCAAAATGGAAGTTGAAATCATCGATGTGCATTTCGAGTATGGCTGTCCTTCACTCCGCAAGCTGGGGAGACTTTATGGCGACCAGCAGCAGCACATCTGTGACAGGTCAGAACCTGACTGGACATGCGTGTGGAGGAACGCACAACTGCTTCTCCATGTTTGGATCGTGAATTGATGAGTTACGACTAAATATGAAGCCACCCGAACTCTAAGAGAATTTTAGTTTTTGTTTGGTGGCACACCATCAGCATCCATATTATATAAATGAGGGAAAAAATGCGACATGCGCTCATTTAGTGGTGGCACAGTGGTAGGTTCGTCACGATGGCAATGCTCTGTCCTACAAACATTTATGCAAGCACCAAGCCCGACTGCAGTAGCATTGAACAGAGTTTCATCGCTGAAGATGGATACATGTATACCGACACAGAGATCTGTGATGGTGGTGGCATGCAGCATTGGCATTTTGCGCATTTTCCAGTCGTCTACAAACCAACACACATTCAAATGTACTGTCTGGGAGCATCGGCCAACGTCGTTTTCCTCATTATTACTCAGATCAAGCTGCCAGCCATGCACTGTGCACCAAATCATCGCTCCGGCCCAGATGCCTGCTATAACCCATGCACCAGACTGTGACATGGAGCTGTCCCAGACAGGGTATACATCATCGTTCTGCTCCCAGCATCCCGGGTCCAAGAAGGATGCATTTACCCAGACGACCAGATACCCTAGAGTTCAGCATTTGCACCAGGTGCTTGTGTCAGTACCTGCCATGGACGGTTCTACCTCCAGCTCAAGAAACAAACCTGTACTTGCTGGTCGTATTCCTGGAGCATGTATTCTTGGAGCTGTGGATGCTGGACGTTCTGTTGGTGGTAGGTCCCACCATTGGCGAGGCAGAAGTAGTGGTGTCAACTGTTAAAGACATGCAAGATCTGCATTGTGGCAATGATGAGTTGGATGACCAATCTGGAACCGATGGACATCACTATGATCCAGAGACTTATGCGACCCTTCGCAAGAAGCTGATGCTTATCATCATTCGAGAACTGTTTAGCCAGGCTTGTAACAGTCTTCTAAAGTAGAGCACTATATGAACTCTTAAAAAAATATATAGATGTGTTTTGTATTGACGGTGTACTAAGTAAGTAGTTATTGAGAGATATTTGTTTGTTGAAAATATGTTACCATACCATTTTTTTTTTCAATATGAGTAATTTATTTTCTTTTAAATGAATTATTAATGGGAAAATCAATTGTTCAATAGGAACAATTTATTTTATCTTAAATGAATTCTTAATTGTAAAAACCAATAAACAGAATTTTTTTCTAATATATTTTTCAAAAATAATTCAATTTATTCTTTTTTTGTAACAAGTATATTAATAACTTAAATTTTTCAACAACCTGCATAGCAGTTGTAATATTTTATTTTAATATGAAGATATATCTGGGATATATATATATATATATATAAGAAATAAAATATTCCACCAAAATTTTTATTTAACGTAATATTTCTTTTACATAGCACAATATGTTTTTTTTTGCAAATCATGTTCTTCAGTGTAGATATTTCTCTTCGCCATTTGGGGCAAGTCCACCACAATCTCCATGGAGCCATCCTCATATCCACTTCGAGTGGGAGGGCGTATTCGACCTCTTTCGTACTGGTGTCTCCCCCCCCCCCCNCTACATAGCATGACCATGTGCATGGTTACCTGGACTTGGGACTGGGGATACGCAGTATGTTTGCTAGCAGTTTTTTTGGAGAAAATATAAAGTTATTTAACTGAATCAATTTTCCATTTTTTTAATTTCAGTGCTGCGTGACCATACTACGTAGGTGGGTTTCCGATGCTGTAACAGAAAGCAACCCACCTAAAAATACTAAATAAAAGTAGACAAACGAACACAAAGAAAAGAGAAAACAGCATAGGCACAAGAAAGAGAGAAGAGAGCAAATTAATGGTAAGAACATTGTCACCTCCAGAAATNATCTCCAGAAATGTTTTATGCGGGTACAACATAGCCACCATTTTACATTCACAATTCCAGCAAGGACAATTGTTGAACCCCCTGTGAATTGTTCGTAACCCACGGGTCGGAGGTCCAACATAGGCCACAAATCCTATTCGCACGAAATTATGGAAGTAAAATGACGAGTATATCACAATGAAAGAAAAAGGGTTTAATATTTTCAGAGAAGAACTTGTAATGTCATTGTTTCATGAACTCGGTGTGATGCATAGAAAAAAGTCGGCAAATACAAATAACTAGTCAAACAATATCGAACAGAGTAACATGTCTGTGTTTATAAATAATGACTACACAATGTGTCATAAAAATTATATATAACCCCACAAACAAAAAAAAAACAAGGCAGACGAACCTTGGACACAGTGCCGAAAAATCTTGAAGTCAACACAGTTTCCCACAAAGTATATAAAATTGAGAAGAAATCGAAGCATGGCAAACGAACCTTCCGTGTAATTCCGAAAAATTTTGAAGACAACGCAGTTGCCCACCAAAAATATATGTGGACAAAAAATCGAAGCAAGGCAGACAAGCCTTGTGTGCAACACCGAAAAATCTTGAAGACAACATACTTCGCCAAAATTCTTTAAGAAAACACAGAAACACAGTCCACAATAGTATAGTAAACAATAATGTGAAGACAAGATGCAAACGACTTGTAATGAAATTACCTCTCNGAACACAAAGAAAAGAGAAAACAGCATAGGCACAAGAAAGAGAGAAGAGAGCAAATTAATGGTAAGAACATTGTCATCTCCAGAAATGTTTTATGCGGGTACAACATAGCCACCATTTTACATTCACAATTCCAGCAAGGACAATTGTTGAACCCCCTGTGAATTGTTCGTAACCCACGGGTCGGAGGTCCAACATAGGCCACAAATCCTATTCGCACGAAATTATGGAAGTAAAATGACGAGTATATCACAATGAAAGAAAAAGGGTTTAATATTTTCAGAGAAGAACTTGTAATGTCATTGTTTCATGAACTCGGTGTGATGCATAGAAAAAAGTCGGCAAATACAAATAACTAGTCAAACAATATCGAACAGAGTAACATGTCTGTGTTTATAAATAATGACTACACAATGTGTCATAAAAATTATATATAACCCCACAAACAAAAAAAAAACAAGGCAGACGAACCTTGGACACAGTGCCGAAAAATCTTGAAGTCAACACAGTTTCCCACAAAGTATATAAAATTGAGAAGAAATCGAAGCATGGCAAACGAACCTTCCGTGTAATTCCGAAAAATTTTGAAGACAACGCAGTTGCCCACCAAAAATATATGTGGACAAAAAATCGAAGCAAGGCAGACAAGCCTTGTGTGCAACACCGAAAAATCTTGAAGACAACATACTTCGCCAAAATTCTTTAAGAAAACACAGANAAATCTTGAAGACAACATACTTCGCCAAAATTCTTTAAGAAAACACAGAAACACAGTCCACAATAGTATAGTAAACAATAATGTGAAGACAAGATGCAAACGACTTGTAATGAAATTACCTCTCAGTCCACATCATGGCAAGAAAGACAAACCTTGTGCACAACGCCGAAAAATTTTGAAGACTCCACAGTTGCCCACAAATAATATAAATGGAGAAAATAATAACAGCAAGGCAGACAAACATTGCATACAATGCCGAAAGATATTGAAGACAACACAATTGCCCACAAATAATATAAAATGAAGAAAATAACCAAAGGAAGGCAGACGAACGTTGTATGGAATGATAAAAAATATTGAAGACAGCACAGCCTGCAAAAATTATGTAGACCAATGAAAGGAAAAAATGTGACCAAAGATACCTCGCCAAGAATCATAGCTACGAAGGGAAAAAAATGTACAAACAATAGTGTATACCTAACAGAAAATGACTTGGATAAGCCAACGATACATCTGACAGGACGAGTATATCTCTTGCACTGGCTACAGCATGCCACCACAAAATCTAACATAATACGGGTCAAAATAAATTTGATAAACAAAATAACTGTTCGTGTGGATGGTTGGTATGAGCAGGCTCCAATTTCTGTTTACAACACACCTGACAGGATATGCATCCTCTCAAGGGCTACAGTGTATCGCTGCAGCTAATGGTGGCATGTACTTACATTTTGCCATCGTCCTTTCCGTAAGGCTCTGTATTTATTCCCACTGGTAGTATTATTTTCTTGTCATCCAACCATGAAAGTGCTTATTTATTTGGGTATTCTGTGTATATATCATGATGGTGGGACCTTATATTTTGAACTTGAACACACATGACTTGCTGTTGTGTCAGCATTCTCTTGTAATCTTCGAAAGTAATTTTTCTCTTCAAGCTGCTTTTCTTGACTCCCTTGTCTTTCTTCGTAATCTTGCCTCCACACTTGTAGGTGTACATTTTGGCGCGCAGACCAACACATTCATACATTTCCTCCCCACAACACCCATATTTAAATTTGCCAACAACCTTATTGTTGGTAGGGGAATAGCAGACATGAGCAGGGGAGTATGCACTTGTATCAAACTCTAACATGAAGTTGGCGTTGCGGCCATGTCCTGATAGAAGTCGTCGGTATTTTTTGTCATAAATGAAGTAGTATGTGTCCATGTATGCCAGTTCAAGGTCATCTCCATATTTCTGCATCATAACATCACAATGAAATATGTAAATCAATGTTTTTGAAAGATATAGTACAGAAAACCCTGCATATATCAGTTTATCAAATACTATTGTTTCTTTTTCCATTATTACTAAAAATTGTGCAGCACTTGAAATGTGGTTTAGATATTAGTTTCTTGGCTCTTTGTTCCGTGCATACAAGTTCCATGTGCAGTCTTTTCCTTTTACTTTCCATTAATTTTCCACATGTATCAATGTTCATTGATTAATATAAATATATTTCAGAACTAGGGTGGAAAAGGGGAGGGGGATCAATGACGAGTTGGGGGAAGGGCAAAATGTGGTTTCTGCACAAGACTGGCAGCTGTTTTTTCCCTTTAAGGGTGGGAGATAAGAAATGATTAGGGGGAGGGGTAGAGCGTGGAGGATGTGAGGGGGATTGTGGAGGGGAGAAAGAGGTTACCTGGTAGTGGTAGGGGAAAGGGGTTTAGTGGGGTTGGGTTGGGTGCTGGATTCGGTGGTGGGCGCTGGAGGAGACAGGGGGTGCCCCACCTTCCACGACTCGGTAACACAGAGCTGCTGCATCAGTGTAACAGTAAGACACTGTATCGCTACGACAGTCTAACGTTAAAGAGCGGACTGCGACCCTGACAGGCACGCGCGTCGTGTACTCAGCGCAACACTGCCCTTGTCGAAGCGATAACCACCTGACCCGGTCTCTGCGCAAGTGGTGCTTCGTTAAGGACATTTTAGAGACGGTTCGTGACTGAAGGCGAGCACCGCTCGTAGGGATAACTCACGACTCACACCCGGCCTTGCTGTGGCCTTGTTGCATCGCGGCAGCTGCTCCCGCCAGCACGAGCGCGGATGTGTGTACTGTGAGTCTTTGTACCCGCAATTTTCTGTCTGCTAAAACATTCACTTTTCTATAATAGCAGCGATGACACACTCGACATTGGTTTTTTATTTTTAAAAATATAGTAAAAATCCGTCGTTTTAAGACACATTTTTTAAATTTTTACACATTTGTTAAATTTATGAAATTTTCATTTGTTACCGTTGCACTGGTTACCAAAGTGGCAAAACAATATACTTACAAAAAATTTATAAAATAAGTTATTTTATTTATTATTATTAAACCCAGGTGGCAGACCGGTACTTTCCAATTTTTTATTAAAATATTTTTTATTAAAATCCTTTTCATTAGAATAATTTCTGGGGTTATGGGTCGCTGGAATGGCCGGCCGTGGGTTGGGAGCAGCGAGGAGGGAGATGAACGAGGCCGCCAGCCGTGTCTGTGACGTCATCGCGGAGGGCACAATGACACCAGAGCCAGCAGCCGTTGCCACCGAACCTACATACGCATACTACTGATTGCAAATCATTTATTACGATAAAGGACATTTGATTGCGTCAATATCAGCTCAGCTCTCCGTTGGTTGATGACTGGCCAATAATGAACGCTGTAAAGTAGAGGGTTGTGTCCGGTGTGGTACGGACCAGTAAGACGATGGTGAGTTCTATCACACCAACATAGCCGGTGTTCTTGCAGTAGTGGATGTAGGTGACTCACTTCTAATTAGTCTTAAGTGCCAGTACATGTGCGCAGACCTCAATGTGTTGGAAAATTAACGTAATGGGAACCTTAACAAATAAAACGCTATTGGGTAGATACATTTCTTTTGGCGTATTTGTAAATAATTGAACTACCAAAAATGTCATATGTTCATGTGTTTGTTTCTCTCCACTACTACCACAGGTCACTCTGGTATATCAATATTTTGCTTCTCTAACCATATATCTCGAATACTACCAACATTTGCAAAATGTTTATTCCTTACACGTTAACGCTTGTTTATTTAATTAAAATTACATTATATTTGTATTTTCGTCTTTATTGCATTTCCAGTGGGTCTGTTTTGTGTATTTGTTTTATTTATTAACTTATGAAAAATGATGTAGTCAAAATTAGTCATAATATCTTACATAAATCTTAATCAAAAGGGAATGTTGATACGCATTAGTATTTGGTTCTATATGAAAGTAATTCTATTGCGATTGTAAGAATCAGAACTGTGTAGTTAAGTATTTGTACAAAATGTTGAAAGCAAATATTTGTATTTTCTTTGCTAGTTGACCGGAAAAATATTAGTAAATTTTTGACCGAAAAATCTCTTGGTAAGGTGTAAAATCTTCATTGGAGGAATAACAGCTGTGATTCATTTTGGCCTGGAATGGACAAGAGTACCCGGATGTAGGCAAAATCGCTGTACATCCATACTTGTATCAAATAATTGCGTAGTTCAGTCAGATTCCTTGGATGCATACCTGGCGTTTTACTGGTTGTTACAGGTATTTGCACAAACTTTTAAAATGTTTGAAAACTGGGATTTTGTGGGTAGTTACAGCTGTGTGAATACTGCTGAAAGTTCATCATTCCAGTCAGCCAAATGTGCAGTACTGAGAACGCAAGTGTTTGTCATCTTTCGATACAGGGATGGGAACGTCGTGCTCCTCGGTAAGATAACAAGCAAAAGAAAATACCTGGTTATCCAGCAGGTAAATGAGGTTCAAATATCTCGTCGCCTCAAACAAAGAACGTATTTAGGTATAATTAACCCCCCTTCGCCACACCCTATGGGCAGTTCTCATTGAAAGTATCGTGACATCTTGATGAACCCGACGCCTAGCACCATTCCAATACAGAAAAAAATGAAAACCATATAAGTAGATGACACGTTTCCAGCTATGAAATTTCAAGTTTTTGTGGTTCTTTGCCCACTGTAACGAACTTTGTGAGTAGAGATGAGAAAATGTCTCTTGAGTGCAAATGTGTTCATTTGCTCGAGGCAATGCAGTTTCATGTCGAATGTTCTTTCAGAAATTGATTAAGAATGAGCTGCGTTGACTTGTAAGTGAAACAATTATTACAAGAATAACTTAACAAATAAATGCTTTTTATTTATTCCTTGTGGATTAAACAATATTTCAACACGTCTGAGTACATGCATATTACCCGTAGTACCAACCAACTTCCGATAAAGCCAAATTTGAGCACCAATGTCAAACTTGATTTTTTTACGAGAGCACGGGTGAAGAGCACGGTTGAAGAGTACATACTTATTACAGCATCCGGATTAGCAATGCCTTCGTATACAGGAATAGTCTTCCAAAAAATTATGTCTCGCGGTTCCACTTCAGACAAATCGGTAAATGTCGGAAGTTTTTGCTGGAAGCGAAGCAAATTTTCTATTCTCAAACAATGGAACATGCCAATAGTCTCTGCCCGCCATTTTCATTGTTCGGCCTTAATTATGGTGAGAATTTCTCTGTGGAATGACATTTTTTCCACTGGTTGTAGACCTAAATGAACAAACACATCGATACACCTGCAAACAAGGTTATTTTATTCACACCAATGGCCTTAGGCACGCCCTTAGCACATTTTTGTCAATTATTATAATCTGCTTTGCGTCCCATNCACACCAATGGCCTTAGGCACGCCCTTAGCACATTTTTGTCAATTATTATAATCTGCTTTGCGTCCCATTTTACACGATCGAACAAGGTATGTAACTAATTGTTCTCAAACTATGAGTGCCATTGCACACCATGCAGGAATTTAAGTACCAATATTCTTCGCGCAATGCCATCTGCAAGAGTCTGGAACCACTACAAACTCAAAAATGCATGGTGAATAAA